>UCOJ01002233.1:0-13994 GCA_900474305.1 Cecidostiba fungosa
CATTAGCCTCGCTTAATATACCAAAAAAACGCAAAAATCAATACATGCGTTACAAAAAATATGGTGTGCACCAAGGCACAGCAGCACGAGCCGAGACCAGTACTGCACGCACACGAGATCGCTGGTCTTTTTAGAAAAAAAGAAGCACCTTTAATGGAACATAAAGGTACGTTATATCATATTCGTAAAGTCGTCCTAATATTTGTTGCTCGTATTATTAGTGTACAGCCGGGAAGGCATAAATAATTATACTGGGAGATTATGTTGGCAGCGGTTTTTATAATTTACTTTACTAAAAAAAAATAATAATAATCTTGATCTAAGACACTAAAATATCTCATTTCAATCAAGAACTCTATCGATAAAACGTTACACCAGCAGCACTGTGGTATATTATTCCTCTCCGCAATAGCATCACTTATACAAAAAATAACCGCATCAATCCCCAATACAACGAGCTTAATCAATTAATTTCCCGCCCAATAAAACCAGCCAGTAATTTCAATAAAAACTCGCTCGATATTCTTTTAAGAGACTTTGAACGTAATAAATGGAATAGTTGACCTGCCAATCAGGCTGCTACCACAGCTCAGACAGCCTGGAAGTCGCGTTCTCTGCTCCCTTCAATATATAACATACGCGCATCTCTATATACGTCTGTATACATGTACACGAAGACGCTCCGCAGAGGGCGATAATTTATTTGGTCCACCACTGGATTTACGGTGTCCGATATTGGATAATGAATCAGGCCGCCCTGATGGAATTAACTCGACCGGCGGCGTCTTTGACCTGTACACGCGCGCCATATTCTCACCTTTATTAGCGAGCTGGGACATATATACATACACACGGTGCGATGCACTACTGCCTGGCTCTTTTACGGTTGCCATTTATGTCTTCATGGGATCTGTTTCGATTTTAGGAGGATATTATTGATTCGTGTGGCTTATCGAGTTACTATGGAGATTAAAGCGTCTAGTAATATAAAGGAAACGCGACTAATGTGTGTCGGCTCAGTTATTCCAATGCAAACGGATTAGTTTTATCAAAGTTAAGACCAAGTATAAGAAGCTTACAGCCAAAGTTAAGCCAAGTTTGCGCTTCTACTGTATAGGCTCGTAACGGTTTCGCGTCAGGCCGCCATCGTCAAAAACAGTTGTTTACCTGATATCGAAGAAAGGCGCTTGTATAAGTAATGCAGATCTGACGACGAAAATCAAAATTTCTCCTCTCTCCCATCGACAGCAATAATTGAAGCTCCAAAAAAAAAAAAAAATCACCCTGGGAAGGTCCTTTCTCCGCATCTGTGGACGAAAATCCAAGGATGCCCGCGTCCGTTATGAAGAAGCATCGAAAAAAAGTGTTTGGACCCAAACACCGGATTAGCGCGTCGAGAGAAAAAAAGGGTTGAGTATATTGGTTCAGGGAAGAAAGTGTCCCGTAACTTTCTTCGTCATAAACCGATGAAGCCGAAGAAGCGACAGAAATTTTCCCGAGAAAAGGTTAACTCTCTCTCTCGCTCTCGTCGTTATAGGTATACGTCGCGCTCAATATTACGTTCTCTGTGTGTGGCTGCGGATAGAGTAACCAAAATAAAACCGTTGCGAGATTTACGGGACGTTTTCACCGAAGCTCAATGGCGAGCCTTCAACGCGACGAGTAACTTTCATTCTTCGAGGCGGCGGCTGTGTGGCGCACAGTAGTGTATATGGCGCGTAGAGAGACAACTCTGCGGGCTGTCTTATTTGCTTTGACCTGACGCAGCCGCATTGCTGCTGCTGCTGCTGCTGCTGCTGCTGTTTCCTTTTTTTCGCCACCCTCGTCGTCGCCCGGTGTTGACAGGATGTTTTTTCGAGATGGATGAGTGCCTTTGTTTGAGAGATGTGCCGCGCTGTTGGGAAAGTTGCTTTTGGGGGAAGTGACTTTTTTGCCGCTGATAATCTTTTTGATAATCGAGGATTTATTTTAAATATATGGTTGATTGTAGCTCGCGCAATGATTTGATGGAAATATGTGTATATAAGGAAGTAATGTGAGATGGCTGATCGAAGATTGATACTACTACTGCTACTCGTTCGAGAGTAGTTTTATGAAAGATATACGATCTTTTCAAATTTGAAATCTATTACTATACTCTAAAATTAAGGGGCTATAGTGCACTGAAAATACGAACTTTTTGTTTTTTAAAATTGCCGTTATACGACTTTTTTCTGTACTTCTAACACGATTCGATTAGATGTTCACAGTATTAACTTTTAATGATATAATCAAACAAGATATAGGCTTTTTAAAACTATTGCTGAACAAAATTTTCTTTAAAACACGCTCTCTACAAATTTCAAGTAGCGTATACACACTACACGGAGAAAAATTTCTAGTAATATTTGAAATAAACTATATTAAAAATTGCTATGTTGCGTGGGAAAGCAGTGACAGACTCATTTTATGAGGATTTTTGGTACATAACATAGTAAAAATTGCTATAATTTCATACAAAAAATACTACATTATATAATAAAAATTAATATATAGTAAATATATATTATTATACGTTGTTTATTCTCAATTCATCAGATTTAGAGGCTATGTTGTCATGCTTGGTGTTGAACAGAGTTTTAAATGGTATTTTTTTACGTCTATTTGATATTATTAATTATTATTTATTTTTCGCTGCTGTTATTTATTCATTGTTGTTTATTTATTGTTAACAATACCTCATGCGTGAAACTAGTAAATATATCAGATCTGAAATTTGGTATACATAAGAGGTCTGTTTAGGTAAGTGATTAGCGCTCCCGACTACCATCCCGGAGATCCAGGTTCGATTCCCGCCGACGACAAAAAAATTTAATTACTTAAAATCTCATCATCATAAATTAAAAGTCATAAATGTGTCAGTAAAATATAAGAACAGTCCTTGTAAAACTACAATAATTAAGGTTGAAAAATAATTTTTCACTTTGTGCAATACCATAAAAATTGATATGTTACATCACAAAAATTGCTATGTTACATAGTAAAAATAACTATAGAGTGAATCTGTCATACTTTTCCTAAAATACGTAGCAATTTTTAATATAATTTATTTTAAATATTACTAGAAAAGCGTGTACTGCAGAGTGAAAGAGATGCAACTATTTCAAACAGCTGGACCCCTTGCACTATTTCAAATTGATTTCCCTATTTAAAATTTAGAGAGTGTAGTAAATCGTATCGACACAAGTGCATGCAGCAACCTGCAAAGTGCAAAATCATTGAGCGATCTGTCATCGAAAGGGTACAACAACACACAGCTACCGCTATATAACCAGTTTCAACTTTCACCAACTCGAACTCCCGATGTCATCGGCCGATAATTAAGCGCGCACTTGGGTATATACGAGAGCAGTAAACGAGTGCAGCCATCATCAGCATCCAAAACTCACACACACACACACACACACAAGTTTGAAAACTTGCAGTAGTCTCCAGTTGCAGAAGAAGTGAGAGAGCGAGCCATTACTCTTATATGCCCATAACGCGAAAGGTCGTCGCATAAATACATAAACGCATAAACCCATCGTGTCGGTTCGAAAATTTCGGAAAAAATTTACGACTCCCCTTGCCCCCCTGCGCATCGCGCTATTCATCGGCCGTCCCTTTGCGGCTGTGTCGCTAGAAGTAGCTCTCTCTCTCTCTCTCTCTCTCTCTCTCTCTCTCTCTCTCACTCTCTTAATTTGCCCACCGAGCGGTTTTCTTAAATGCACTAGTGCTGCCGCTGCTCAAGCGGAAGCGACGTAAGCACAAGGACGAATGGAGGTCTGCCGTTATTACCGCATGCGGTAAACCGGAGAGTCTGGTTTTCCGGGGACCATGTTTTCCGCATCGCACGGAGAACTGAATGCTTCTTATTTTTTTTATTTCGCGGGATGGCCGCTGTGCGGCAAGGACGTCGCGGTGATTGTTTCGTGAGATATGACGAATGTTTGGCTTTTTCTGATGGGGCTGTGATGCTGAGACCCGCGGCTTTTTCACGTTTATATGACTGCTATGTTGATTTTTTTTAGGAGGAGGAGGAGTGTGATGTGAATTGTGACGTAGAAGAAACTAAGCAAGATAAAATACACGCGTACATCGATGCATTGTAGCTTCTGATGTACTACCTAAAAGCAGCATACAGTTCGAATTCTCTGAAAATACCGACTAATTCGCCCCAATCAAAAAAATCAATGAAATCCAAAACCAGCCCCAGTCAAAACATCGTCTCTCCACTATACATCATAATATTTATAAACACGAGAAATCACCTTGTTCACAATCAATCGCTCCACAGCTTTCCCAGCATACCAGCATCGAACTTCCCCCTCCGAAAAGCCTGTACTCGAACTCACCCCTCGGGATAATTCGGGATTAATTCCCATAACCAATCGGGCCGCAGAGTCGATGCCGATATCGTTCGATAATGTAGCTATACACAGTATATATACATATATCGCTTTACGATGAAGGAACTCTCGGAAAGCGCGATTCGACACGCGCGCTTTATTTATTAGCGCGACGACCTGCATATACTCGCACGCGCGCGACCAGTTTACTGCTCGGCCGATTCGCTGTGCACGCGCAGTTTATGCGAGAGGGAAAATACGAGGATTATTCGAGCTGATCGAAGGCTGTGTGTCGTCGAATTTTTTCTTCGTATGAAAAGCAGAAGTATTCGGTATAAAGTAAATTAAAATTAAAATCTAGTCGAAAAACGTGCAAGCTCACTGGTTTACTACTAATCTCGCATTCAACCCATTCGCCATAAAAGCCTCTTCGTACGTGACTCCTATAAAAATCGCTCGTCAAAATATTTACTCTCACAGCTTCATGAACGCTCGTAAAAGCAAAAAAAGGGTCCCCCGCCTGCGCACACGTCTGCTCGTCGAATGTTCTCCTCATCGTTCTGGAGAAAAAAAATTGGGCTTTTCCCCGCGCTTCCAATACAATACACAATCCTTGGATTTTTTTCCCGAAAATCTCCGAGAGAGTCGTAAAGACGGTCGTCGGCACTTCAGAAGGGTTTACAAAATCGCGGTAGTAGCATATGGACGCGAAATAAGCCCTGTGACCCAAAGCGGTACTCGGTCCCCCTTTTTTTCTAGGTCAAGAAAAAGGCCGCGAAAAAAACGGTATAAAAAGTGGGGCAAAAAGTGCGGGGCTAGTCGCAGAAGGGTTGAGGAAAAAAAATCGTTGGCCTGCGGGCGGTCAGTTTGAGGAGAAAAAATTCGGCTACCAGAAAGGGTTAACTTCGTCTAACGAATATTAACTGCCCTCCGGGCTTTTGTAAAATTCCGATGGGTCGGATATTTTCCGGATGCTGGAAACGCGTGAGCCGAGGTTTTATAGTTTTATGGCAGGAGTTTTTTTTTTGGGAACGGAGCTGTATCGAGGCATCGTTTCAATCGGTTTGGGAGACGTGTTAATTCTTGAGAATTTTGTATTGATTTTTCAATCTTGAGGTGCTAGTTATCAAGATAATGAGCTGAAAATATTTGTTGTAAGACTAGTAGCTTCGGTCAGAGATGTGCTTTGAAACACATCAGCGAGGAGAGATTAGATTCAAGAAAATAATTTAGGTGCTTGGTTTTTTAAAATCACACGTTCAATACAGCAATTCACACGAAAAAGATAGGTATTTTTATATATGCCATTTAAAAAAAATGCAAAAACTCTTTTTTGAAAATAGCCCTAAAACAGAACTTGTATCGTCCAATTTTCTCCAAAATATAAACAGTTCTAAGTCAAGACACAACAAAAAATATGCCTGCGAAATTTCAGCTCTTTTCGAGAAAGCGCCTATGTGTTTACTATAATTACGATTTATTTCTCCGTGCATATTATTTTAGCGCAGTAGTATAATATATATTTTTGCCAGAAAACAACCGAATCTCGATCTCCGCAAGTCAAACATAGCCGGTCCATCCGATGGTGATCTTGTCGCTGCCGTCTCGCAACTCAACTCTCAGTTGGAGGTCCATCTCTGCGAATATCCCATATCCAACAGCAACAGCGAGGTAAAATCGTTGTCGCAACGGGAGGGCACGGCTTCTGTTCCCGCGGCTACTACTGCGCATATAGACAGTTTTGACTTTTCAATTAGCCACAGACGTAGCCCCAGGCCCAAATATTGTACCCGGACAGCTTTCGTCACGCTACACTCCCGTCGCGCCTCCTTTTAACAGCCTTTCGCGAAGACGAGCTTGTGCCTTGTCTTGGTCACGCATTTTTCCGGGAGAGATGTGTGCGCTGGAACGACTCGGATTTTAGAGAGAATTGCTCTGACGTTTTTATCTACTGTGAGCTGCTTCACGCTTTTTTTGAGGGTGTATTATGTCTTTATTCCGTGCGAGAATGAGACTTTTCAAGGGTTCGACGCGGCGGCGCTTTTTACTTTGGGGGCAGGGCCGCAGTGTTACGCAAACAGCACAGTTGGGTGTATTTTTTTTTTTTTCTTTTTTGTGGAGGTAAATATTTCGACGCTTGCTGCAAGACTTTGTAAAGCTTTTACGACGTGGACCCTGACAATGGTGTATAACCCTGTTTTCTACAGAATACTACACATGCAGTTGATAATTTAGTGCGAAATTTCAATCTCGTGTAAACCCAAATTTAAACAAATATATTTTAAATTTTGTGCATGACTTCTGACTGTTCAAATTATTACATCAACTTGCTTGGTATTCATTAAAAAAATTGAAATATCACCCAGCAAGCAAGTAAGCTTACACCCATACACGCGTACACACGCCTCAAGAAATATCGCCTTGTCGGCGGGAAAATATTTTCCCAGTCCTCGCGTTAGTTACGCCACTCGGTCCGTAGGTACATACAAGTCCCTTACGCGAAAATCGACCGCCGCACGACACGGCTTCCGAAAAATAGCTGGACCACCCGATGCTTGCATAATAGACGCTTGTTGGCTATACTCAACCTGCGGGCGGTCTATGGAGACGCAAGCGAAGAGATGCGCTTTTGAGATGTTTGTTGCGACGACTCGCCGACCGTATGTTTGTTGTGTTTGTAGTGAGAAGGAGGTTTTGACTTGAGAACGACGGGATGGGGGCTTTGTTTTTGGATGGATACAGGGGCGAGAGAGAGAATGGCGGCTTTTTTGGACATGCTTTTTGCGATGCTTTTGGAGAGATTTACGAGCGGGCTACTGCTTTTGCGGGAGAAAATTCATATCTTTTGAGGATTGTTTTCTTTACTTATATTATATTACATAATACAACGAGATACATCCCTCGTACAATTTACCCTTCTCTGTATCAGCCCGCTAACAAGATCAATCAAAGCTCGATAAGCATCACGCGCACAAGAGTCGCCGGGAAATCAGGGAAAATCAAGCCCAACGTATACTTTCCCATAACGAAAGGCATTTAATTTCCCTCGCGAAAATCTCGTAGTTGTATCGCGCGCACACACACACACACACACACATCCCTGCAGGAGAAGCAGGTCGTCCTCGTCGACCTAATGGCCTCGCAGATAAGATAAATAATTCGTCCGATCAAGCTCCGATTTCCTGCGTATTACACGCGAGGGTCGGCCATTATAGCGAGCTATATGCTGCGTTATATACGACGCGCGTAAACGTGACGCGTGTATGGATCGAGGGGATGCCGTATAATGTTCTCCCTCTCTCTCTCTCTCTCTCTCACTTGGGCTGGATACGAGGGTATATGATTCTTGTATCAGGGGCTTAAATTGGATATTAATATTTCATAAACTCGACGATCGACTGATGCAGCTACTATACGTGGTGCGTGTGTTTACATGTATTATACGACGTGGGGATGGTATATAGCAAGTGATTTCCAAAGTTTTACAAGCGATTTTATCATCGACGCGAGAGAGTGTGATGCCTCATCGTAGCTACATTGACGTTCAGCCGATTGCTATATTTTTTTTAACAGTACATTAGTCGGAAGTATGCTTTTATTAGGGTTTTGCGTTATTATTAGTCAGGCTCTCGATCGGTTTCTCCGCAATAAAAAGTAAAATTATATTATATGTGCCGCACAGGGTAGTTCGACAAACAAAAGTGCCGACCGTGATCTCGCCGCGTTAGAAAGTCAAACCGTAACTTTTGCCGCCGTCCTCGCACGCATTTATTTTTTTACGCCTTCGCATCCCGTATAGACGCGAAAATCCTCTAATACAGCCTCTCGTAAAAAAGAAAAACCTTCGCGTTTTCCCTCGGCGCTGTTAGAGAAAGAGCGTAAAAAATTATTAGTCAAGGAATAGTGCAGACTAGCTCTTTGCTATACGCGATACGCTCGTGTTTTACAGTAGAGAGAATGTTATATGGCGGACGATTTTTTCGATGATTTTTTTACACCTCCAGGACAAAGCGACTCATTTTATATTTATGGGCGTAGATTAGTGTTTTTTTCCCTCGCGTCGGTACCTCCCAGGCAACTACTACAACTTACTATACGAGAGAGAGAGAGAGAGAGAAAGAGAGAGATGCCGCCGAAGGAGTTTATGATTTTATGAGTTAAACGACCGGCGAGAACCTTTTCGAGTTTCTTAGCTGATGCGCGCAGCTGTCCATTCTCGAGAGGTATAATACTGACCGCTGCGAGAGTTTGGAAAAAAATCCTGGGATGCGCGTTTATTTTTTGTAATTTCAGTGGGTGCGTATCGTGACTTTTTTAGGAGCTAGGTAAAAAACGATGATTTTTACGATAGATATTGCAATAAACAAGTAATAAATGTATAAAGTTTAACAACTTAATCGCGTCCATGTCCTTTTGTCATCCGACGTGCTCCCCCTGTACTATAACGCACAACGGTGTCAGACTCATTTCACACGAGGAGAGTTAATTGGCCGATATAACGGAACCGAGAGTTGATATAATAGAGAGTAGCGAAATCGGGAGCTATGTCTAAGCTGCCAAATGCGCCCCATATGTGTGTTCGGCGCCTCCCCCTCAATGTACTTGCTTTGGTTGGCTTTTTCGGGGGTGTCTGCTGTACACGCGCGTGCAAGGGATTCTCGAGCTGATTATATTCACGCGCAGAGAGGAAGACTGCCTGCTATTCTCTGCTGCTGCTGCTGCTGGAAGAAGAGGAAGAAGCTGTAGGGGTCGTTAATAATACTGACGGATATAAACGGCCGCGCAAATTGAATCCGGACGAGAAGAGGAGAAGAACGTCTTGAGAATTCTAGGGATGTGTTTGTTGCAGACTGTATACTTGCGTATAGCTTTAAAGTCATTTGTTATTAAGCGAATATAGTGAACGTCATTTTTATGCAACTGTATTTTTGTGTGCAAAAGTAATTATTGTAAAATCGACTTTTAACTACAAGTTTTTTATATTGATGTTAGCAAAATGTTCATTTAGGCAATAAAAGAAATTGATCAAAGAGTCACACAACTTGTCAAGTGAATTTTTCAAAAAGTTCAAAACATAAGGTTTATACAGGATGAGGTGTAAAGTATCAGAAGTCAGATGATTGAATTTCACATACGTCTATTATTTATTTTCATTTCGCATTATAGCTTCATCGCAGGCCCAACTTTATATACACATCCACACACACACACACACACACACACACATACATATATAGCACGTATATAATATTGATCTATACGCTCGAGCAATAACATCGTCGTCGCCGATGACATAATACATAATTTTACAATAGTATACGTACTACACAGTAATAATAATAATATACCGATTATTAATCGACTAAGCATTAATACACCTAATGATCATAATGACGATAATAATAATATTTCCAGCCAAAAGGAAGATACCTCCTTATTACGTGGCATGTCGCATATACATAATAATACAATAGTTCAATAAATACACCGCAGAATTCCGTCTCTCGCTCAGCGAACAAACTTCTCTATACACATAATTATGTACAATAATTTAACGCGCGGCCCTCTACGCATTATGTACAAAAAATGTCCAATCGTTGGATATAGGCAGTGGCTACTCTATATCTAGATAATATTTACAAATCGTTGTCTATCATACAGTATCTTACACGATTCGTCTAAGAACGAAAGTTTCTCGACAAAAGAATGCAAAAAAAATTGACTCGGTCGAACACGGACCCAACTCCAACTTCTACGATTGTAATACAACGTAGTCAGTTTACGCCTTCTCGCTGATGTCGCTGGACAGTTTGTACGGCTGGAAGAGTTTGGGCTCCTGCTTCGTGCTCTTGGGCACAACGATGTTCGTCTGTTGTGGCACATAGGCGGGCAGGCCGGCGGGAAGTTTGTACGCCGTTGCGGGTGGCGAGGATGTCTTCTCGCAGTGATGCTGCAAGCTATTGTTGTTGTTATTGTTGTTTCCACACTCGCAGTCACTCGACGAAGCGTCAGAGTTGGCCGGGCTGAGTTGTGGCATCATGGAGGGTCTGTATGCCGTCGGCGTGGCCAGGCTATTCGGGGGAGTCGTGGGTGCCACCGTGACACTGCTGGAACTAGTGGTAACGGCTTGAACCTGAGTATGCTGTGGCATGTAGCTGGTAGCGAGACTAGGCACACCAAGACCAGGCAGATGCAACTGCGGAATGGGCGCGTGGTGGACCATGTGTGGGTGGTGTGGGTATCCCGCGGCCTGTTGAGGGTGAGGTCTGTGAAGACCAGCGGCTTGAGAGGCTGCTCCTGGCGCTCCGTACGGCGAGTATCTGGCTGCGTAGTAGGCAGCTGCCGCACTGTATCCTGGAGCAAGGTGCGTTCCTGGGAGTCCAGTCGGACCCGTGTGGTATGCTGCCGGTGGCAACGACGCCTGGGCTGCTGCGAGAATTGCTCCGGCGAAAGCTGGATCGGCGTACATCGCTGGGTATGGCCAGACGAGAGCCATGCGCTGGCGCTTGTCCTTCATGCGCCTGTTTTGGAACCAGACCTGAAAAGCCAAGGGAAGAAAAGACTTAGTTTTGGCTTTCTAAAAATTCCGGAGGATCGTTGTAAGAGGAGCGGCGAGAATCAAAGGGGACGAGAGCTGAAGAATGCAAGGCTCTAACGAAGGCGTCGCCTTGCGTGTTTGCGTTAGGTAATGGGATGTTTGCCGACGCAAGTGAATGGGATGAAAGGGAGGCGCGGAGGCGGAGAGAAACTCGTGTGCCATAATCGGCCGATCAAACATGGCGGTGCTTTTCTTTCAATATTCAAAAAATAAAAACGATAGTTACCTTGATCGTCGATTCTGGAAGACTGAGTTCAGCAGCGAGTTCGCATCGCCTCGGTCTGCTGACGTAGTTTTCGCGAAGAAACTCCTTTTCTAGTCTGTGGAGTTGGTCTCTGGTGAAAGCAGTCCTGTATCTGCGGATGTTCGGGTCCATCGCTTGGGAGGACGGCATCGATGGCTGCGATATCTCGTTACCTTAGAGCAAAAAAAATTCCCACGTTAGAAACTTTGACCTCCAAGTGCATACATAATAGTAAAAGCGGTTAAAAGCATCGCGATTGTATCTTCAAAGAATATATCGGAAAACAGTGCGGTCGAGGGACGACCCGCGGCGCGCTTTGATCGGCGCCGAAACGACCGCAAAGGAAATTGTCGCGCAAAGTGAATCACCCCCCGGTGAGGCTAGCTGTTGTAGGGAAAATCAAGAGAGAGAGAGCGTGACTCTATGCAGTCGAATAAGCGAGCGTACCGCGCGAGTAATTTCAACCCGTTTAAAAAATACGATTTTCAAGATATTCACCTCCACAGTAGGATGATTTGTTGATCTCGTTCTGTTGCGGGCTGTGCGGTGGGCTTTCGTATTGCGGCGGCATCACGTCGACTACCAGTGGCTTGCTGTCTTCTCCGCACTGCTCGAAACTCCTTTGAAATCCCTGCATCTTGCCGTGCTTGTTCCCTTTGTCACAAGAGAGTCAGAAAGTATTCCGGTTTACACTTCACAAGGTATGTCTGAGTACACTGTACACTCGTGAATACACTGAAAAGTCCGACGAGAGACAGATAGAAACTGAGTTGATCTGTGGTATATCTGCTGCGATGAGCTTGGCTCTCGTGGAACTGAGCCTTCCGAGGGCGGCTCTGAAAATTTATACCGGGGGTGAAGCGGGCACCGTTGGCCGCCGAGAAACCAAGAGCTCGAACCTCATTGGCCGATGCTCAAACTCCGCCTCTCGGTTGTGGCGCGCTTATCCCCTCTAAAAGAACGCCGACTCTCTCCCTCTCTCGCACTGTGCTATAGTGTATTTTGCGTGGGGCCGTGGGGGTGGAAGCTTGGCATTTTCTCGAGGAATTATGCCTAATAATTCCGTTGTATAAAATCGTTATGCGACGCTGAGACTGAGAGGTACAGAGTGTGTGTGTGTGTGTGTGTGTGTGTGTATACGCCTGGTGTACATAGATGTATGTAGAGGACGTTTTCTCGTGTGCATCAGTGGAAAACTTTCACTTTGCAGGGATGCGGATTTAATGGAAATTTTTCTTATTGATCCTAATATTAACGAGCGGGTAATGTTGGCACTCTAATCCGAGAAGCTGTCGTATACATAGCGCAAATTGAAAGTCCGATGGTTTTGTTCCAGGAATTCGTTATTTACTTGTTATATATAGCACCTCTTACCGCTTGATACATTTATTGCGGACAGTCCGGTCTAATATAGTAATTGGACTATAATGGATTGTAATACCTTCGATTTCGGCATTTATTGTCTAATAAGACAATACTGTTTCCGGAAAGGGAGCGTATAAATATAACTTCGAATATATTAAATTTTCTACAGTGCAGTACACGACGCAGTTTACCTTGGACTATGAAATTTCAAACGTTTTGAGCATATGATTTCACGCAGCTTTCGTTCGAAAACGCTCGAAAAAAACAAAGAAATCTGCAGAGCGTTGCTCAATAACGGCAAGCCCCAAAGTTCCATACAAAAAATTCAAAATTTGCGCAACAGTCCTCAGCTGCGTGTCCTCCGAAAACACAGCCCTATATTTTATACAAAACAACATCCTCTCTCACGCATAGCGCAGTAAAAGTGACGTAAAACGCAGGGCACTGCTGCGGCCTGACTTTTGCTCCCAAAAATTATGCTCTTTTTCTTCTCTCCTTTCTCCTCTCTCCTCTCTCAGTCCCCGCGTCACCTCAGAGAGCGCATTTTTGCTCCATTTTAAAACGTTTTTACGAGCTTTCCCGGCAAAATATGGTGTGCTCGGATTTTGGCGAAAAGTCAGTCCCTACTCTGCTGTTATTTTTATAGATTTCGTGTATACTCTATACAGTGATGACAAAGCGAGCTGTATTATATAGTAGCGTTTAAAAATATATAGACGGACGAGGGGCGGTGAATTTTTACGGCGGAAAAACGACGTTGCGTATACACGCGCAGGTATATGTATAACGGCATGTGATGCGGCGAGAGGGAGAGTAGCCCGCATTGTAGGCCGAAAATTGATTAACGATAATATTTTGCCGTAAGCTAATGCGGCTGCGTTGTAAATCAGATGAGAGATGCAGTTGAGATTTTATACTGCAATGCTATATATAGGTATGTACACGTTGTACTGTGAGGAGAATTTGGGAGAACACGTATTGCCGACTAGATACGACGTAGATATATTGTTAAAACAAACTGTATGCGTATATATACCTATAGGTATGCACGTATTATAACAATAGATACGACTATGATTATACGCTGTCTATAAATATAGTCTCATATCGCCAAACGTCTCGAGAGATTGGCGGTGCTGGACAGCTATTGTACGAGAGAGTCTAATATATAGATTTATATCCGTGTATATGTAAATGGGTTTTGTAGGCGGCGATCGAGCTTGGCTGCAGGTACCGTTTAGGAGTCTTCAAAGTAGATTTACCGAGCCAATCTTGCTTAAATTCACCGCACTCAGATCAAAATTGGTTATTATATCCGCAAACCGAATTTTCCACTTATTATTATGCGTTTACTCTAATTAAAACGATTTCCATCCCTAGTAGAATAATAAGCTAACGCGTTAGCTAGCTTAATAACGAT
>UCOJ01002234.1:0-13910 GCA_900474305.1 Cecidostiba fungosa
TGTACACACTTTGTTGCCCGAGAGAGAGAGAGAGAGAGAGAGAGAGAGAGAGAGAGAGAGAGAACATATACGCGAGAGACGGGACGCGTTTGCATAAGCGATAGCCTGGCAGCTTCTAATCTCCCCCTCGTTTGCATCGACTCCCTTTTTGCCAGTGTGCATGTCTTGCAGGTGCTTTTACGTAGCAAAGGGAATTATGATTATTCTAATTTTTAGCTGTATGATCTTACGAATAAATTTTAATTTTCATATGAGTATATTTTCGTTTTGTTCATCGTATATTCTAGGGGCTCGTTCCATTACTTTTCAAACTGTTTTACAGCCCGTATATTGAATAACTGTATATTTATTGATTTAAAAATGGTACATGTCCTTACTCCTTACTAATAACGTTATAGATGATGGTACGCAGGTTAAAAATCGGTATAGTAGCAAAAGCATTATATGTACACACAATTAATTGGTACGGTCGATAAAGCAGTTTCAAAAATAACGGAAGGAGTATGGGACCCCCTTAATTGAGAACGAAATCCATCACAGCTAAAAGTACAGCAAATCTCAATTTAATTATAAATAACCATCCATCACAAGGTAAATCAAAACTCACCCAACTGCACAGCAACGATCGACATTCATATCACGCCACGCGCCAAAAATCATTTTAAAATCAACTGTCCACATTTCCCTCAACGGATTACGTCGTCTACCCAACGCGACAGTTTTGAAAAGGCTACAGTCGCTGAAACAAAAAAAAATCGGCTTGATGGATCGGCTCGAGATTCGCCGCACGCACAGCCATCGAATTCGCATCGCGAGGATAAATACCTGTATAGTCCGCGACGAGGAAATGATTGGCCGCGTACATATAGGTATAGAAGCAATGCGCATATGGATGCCTCGTCGAGTCATGACGTTATGAATGGCTCGGATGCGGAATGGAATATCGGGAAAATGGGATAGAAGTGCCATGTGTGGAATGGCGCCACTCGACGGATATTTTTTTTCCCAGACGGGGGATTCTTCGAGGTGTATGCGCGCCAATGATTGGGAAATTATTCGACGAATGCGGATTTTGGTGAATAGGGTTGGAATTGGAAGCTTTTTTTCATTCACACAAAATTAAAAAAATTCACATAAAATTATTAAAATTTAGATTATGGTTGATATAATGTTTTGGAATTATTTTTGAATGTGCCAAAATTTAACGTTGTATACATTTCTTATATTGATCCTAAGTATTTATCATTTTTTTAAATTTAAAAAATACTTGGTTTAAATATTTTAAAATTAATCTCAATTATTATTCAACTGCCTGAACAAGTATAATTTGTGATCTGTATATAATATTTTGATCTGATCAAATAAAGCTCTATTTTATTTTATACGATTTGTATTTCAGCTGTAATTATAACATAAATATTAAATCGAGCATAAAAATCCTTTGAAATTGTAGAATATTAGCACCGATTGTTATACGTAGACGCGATATTCGCCTCAAACGAAATCCGCGCGTCAATTTCCACTTTAGAACGAGAGCTGCTACTACTGCTACCCAAAAAAGCCCTAACTCAATAATAAAAAGGGTGAATCGGGCCACTCGAAATAAGCCAGATCAAAGAAATACTCGCGATGACGAAATTGCATTTGTCAATGGAATTACAAAGCCATTTGAGAATTAATGCCCCTTTCTCTTTCTCTCGCTGCCATCGTTACATTCGCGCGGAAATCGGGTAAAAAGATTTCGCCGCTCCATAGGAGAATACACTCGGCAGCGCTATCTATTTAGTCTGGCAACGCTTCAAGAGGCAGTAACTTTATTACGATAACTCAATCTAGTTGTCTGGTTCTATAGAGGCTTCCATCCGTCTTTAACGCTATACTGCTCTGTAGTATATTAGGTACTCGGGCTTTTGCGTAAAGCCACTGTACAGCTTTTTAGCTTGGTAATTTCAATTTTCGTCCTCGATTCTTCAATGACAATGGACTACGCTTGTACTTTTAAGAAGACGCTGCTCGAGCTACTGTTTTATGTGATTATCGAGACTACTTATTGAGTGAATGTTTTACGTAAATTTGTTTGCCTATAACTTAGTCTGAAATTTTGTCAGATAGTTTGATCAAGGAATTGAGCGCGAAATTAAAAATTTTTGGTTTATTTTTTATCTGAATTGGATCACTGAGACAAAGAATCCTTGTGTCAAAGTTGCCGCGTCTTAATAATTAGTATTTTGAGTAAATATAGTATTATTGAATTATTATTGCATCGTGTATTAATTAAATAAAAGTATTGTTAGCAATAATAAATAAGTTAAATACAGCTACAGAGTTTAAACATTGAAAAATTATCATATTTAAACAATCAGGGCTAGAACAAGAATTTGACGAACAAACAAATACTAATTATAATCTCTACATGAAAATAATTTTATTCATAATTTTAAGCTTAATATTCATGTTCAAGAGTCAATTCCGGAAATTTTAGGCATGTTTCGTGAAAATTTGATGTGCCTTACAACTCAATGACATATATATTCCAAATACATATAATTCTTAACTATTAAGACGCCAACTTTGTGCCAAGGATTGTTTTCTCTCAGTGTACCTACTGAAAATGATCATTTCCTAAAAGATTCACGATGATCAATACTGTCACCATGATGTTAGCGATCCCTGGTAAAACAGTATAAGCATTTTTAATTGTTAACATCTTAATCAAACAAAAGCATGTGTTCAGTTAATATTAATATTTAAATCTCATTGCAGATTTAAATTTGTATTTGTAACTACACTTTTGACTTAATCATTATCGACAATAAAACAACGTTCTTATGCAATAATATCAGATTAATATTTACAATGATTGGTAAAAAAAATTTGCAAAATTGAAAAAAATTGCCACGTTCTTTCAAGCACATGAAATCTAAATAAAAAATAAAACTTGGTCATCAACGCTATTATCATATAAATGTTTCCTCTTCACTTACAAACTCCCAGTCAACTCTCCAAATGAAGCCCGAGAAACTTTACCGATGAAAAAAAAAATGTCACCCAATTAGCGCGCAGTCACTCCCCGTCTACTCTTAAAAAATTTCGCGCTACGAGTCGTGACATTCCCGAGGCGAGGTGCTCTTACGTGCACTTCTCTCGCTCAGCCCTCGGTGTCCCATCCTCTTTCGCTCGGATAACGACAGCTAATAAAGCCGAACTGCCATAAAGAGCAGCCCCGGGATAATTTTGCAAACTCCGCCGTCGGCCATAATAATTCGCGCGGGTGAAACGATTACGGCTGACCGTAAAATTACGAGCTTGCGCTTAGCTGTTGCTGCTTCGTAGATGAATTGCGAAGTGTTGCGGTGTAGAGGTGCATTGTGAGAGAGCTGCTGAAAATTAGGCGTAGACTTGGCGTGTTGTAAGTTTATATAAGCATAGCTTGCTTGATATGCAAATGCTTTCCGAGTTGAAGATATTAACGATATTTTCTTTCCGTTTGCTTGGTGGTGATTTTCCGAAAACGTTATGTCTCCTAATTTTTATAATTATAAACCCCTAATTGATTTTTTCTAGCCTAAAGCGTTATCTTATAATTTAAAACGCGAGAAAATTAAAAAAATAATTTTAATTAATATTCAGTTCAGAAGAATCTACTATATAACGGTTGACTAAATCTGAAAACCAAAAACAAAAGCGGAAAAAGCCGTATCCACATCCACACGCACGATCGAATTTTCGTACAGTAGCGCATGAGCGTTTAATATCTCGTCGCTTGATGAGCATCAGCGCAACTCTCGTCGTCGCGCTGTTGGATTTTCGGCGCGTCGGTTTATATACGCTCGTCTCCCGGCTCGGCGGAAGCGCAATAAACAAGTTGCTTTAATGGGGTGTCCGCTTTATTGCGCCATGGCTACTGCGTCGATTATTTTCGCGAGCCCGTAAATATCTTGGAGATGGCACAGCGGACGTGCGAGTAAGTTAGAGTTGCTACTGTGTAACGCTCGTAAAGACTCGGCCAACTAGTTGCTACTATATGATTATGGCTTTCGGACGCTTTGTGAGAATTTAGAATTTAGTGTACCTATAATAATCGTCTTTGTTACCAAGTATTGCTTTAATAATGGCAATGCAATCTAGAGATACCCTGGTAGAAAGCTTAACGATTTATTAGCAAAGAATAAGCTAATTTAATACGATTTAGCTAATCAATATAATTAACGAATTAGATGAAACGTTGATTAACCAAAATAAACGCTTGGATATTACATCTTAGCTTAAGATTAAGCTAGATATTTGTTTAAAATTTGTCAAATCATTGTTATAATTTAATAATATCTCGAAATTATGAAAAATCTAAATGTTCTCAATAAAACAGACATACTTATTGATCCCAGAAAAAAGGGTAAAGTAGCTTATAAAAACATATCGAGATAGTAATATTCAAATACCTGAGTAATATTTAAAACAAATTTTTGCTTTGATTTTTTTATTTATATTAAATGAAAAAGGTCAAGCAAAAGTTAACCTCTTTTTTTACCAGGGATACTTTATAAAAATTCGTGCATTAAACTATATATTATACACATTTTTAATGAAACTATTGCAAAACTATTAAAATTATTGCAAAATATATACCTACCAGTAAAGAAATGTCAACTACTATATGTTACACCCGTATAACATGACAACAACTAATATAACAAAAATGAAAAAAGCAAAAATCCGTGGCTTCCACATAATCAAAAGAGGGGCACATCCCCCTATCCTTGCAATTTCGCCGTCAAAGTTATGATACGAAGGAGCAGCAGCAGCTCTGGCTCTATATACAGCTAGTGTAATAACAAAGCAAACAGCGACGCGACTCCGCCTTGAAAACCAAACAGTGTCTCTGTATCTCTCCCTCCCTACTCGCGTTGAATTAAAGGAGAGACGTCCAAGTGTTTGATGTCGCGAGATTGGAGCTGCGCCAAGACGGTATCACCATAAAGAAGCGACGCGACCGATCCCAATCTGGAAAACGAGCGCGCTGATTGATTCTCATTGCTTTCGTAGGACACTATTCATAAAGCCAACAGCGAAAGTCGCTCGACAGAATTTGCATTTTGGCTGGCGTTGACTTGGTACTTTTTGGATTTTATTTTCGTAGTAACAATCGCATGTGCGTAAAGTTGAAAATTTCGAAGTTTCTATTTTCTGCGTTCTTTGGGATGTGTATAACATTTGCGAAATAAAATTGCAAAGGACTCGCTTCAAATATTCTACACCTTTAATAACCGCCCACGGTAAGGTTCATTTGCATTCGGCCAAAAATTATACATTCCTAAATTGCCTTGTGTATGCATATTCAGCACTTGGCTTCAAAGAGTTATTAAATAGTAATTTTAACTCTTTTAAAAATAAAAATACATTTTATTAAAGTATATTTATAAAATGTATTTTACCTTTTCATCTATAAATACAGAATTTTGTACTCCAGAAATAAACTTATTTCAAGCAATCGACATTTTCACAATATTCTAAACTCAATGATCAGCAATAACTCTCCAATTACCCAGAATTTCGGGAAACACCCCAGCGAACGAAAGCTCAGCCAGACTCGATTCGTGTCTAAAGGCCCTCGCAGGCATTTAGCCTTGACTCGATCAGCGCTCGAGACTTTCCTCGCGACTTTATTTTAAGACGGCGCGGCAGCGCTTTTACGCTCCTCGGCGCACCACTTTGCACTTTGCCCTTACTCACCGAAGCTTTTTAGAGTCGCTCGTAATTTTCGGCATAATTTAGCCGCGCTGCGGCGGTAATCAAAACAAAAGTTTTAGAGATAGATGAGAGTGAGAGAGAGGTTCTCCAATTTGTGCCGGATGGAAACGAGGTTACGTGCCCGAGAGGGAACAAGTGGAAATTGATTCCGTTAGGTACGCTATCGAGGATGAGATTTTCTTTTAATTATGCACTGGATTTCTGTTGCTTTTTTTCTTAATTGATGGTTTGAAGACTTTTTTAATTAATAAAGATTGCTCGTATAATGGTGATAAGTATTATGTCATTAAGAAAGTCGACGATTTTATCGGTCAGAATGATTTAGCGTACAAGATAAGGATGTCCACGAACAACATTGAGCTTATATTTACATTCAAAAATTAATATATGCGTATACAGATATATTCTCAATACCAAACACGAATCTTGGAAGTTCATTCTTTTTTTCCTTGTGTTTCCCCGAATAATTTTTTTTTTTTTTTAAATTGAAAAGTCTTTACTAAAATTAAACGGAATAAGTTTAAAAGTTATTTTGATATGTCTGGTTCAATAGTATTCTTCTATAAAAAATTTACATACTGATGTAATCAGTATAAAAAATTCAAAATTTTTAATTTATACTTCGTCCGCGCTTTTCAATATGAACATTAATTAATACACTGATCAAAATAATCTAAACTTCACCTCGTTTTTCTGTTGCAGGTACGTGGATTACACTGAAATCACACCGGGTAATTACATCAATAAGTTATAATCCTTTAACTGTTAGTTTCACATCCTGCTAATCAATGAGCCACGCCGAGCGTCAATAAACTAAACCCACCGGATGCAATCCTAATAGCCCCTCAATTACATCACGTCCGGCGCAATATCTCAAGGAAAAACTTTTTCTCCTTTCGATCGAAAAAAGATTTCCCCCGATGCAGGTGTGTAGAGCTGCGAGAACAAATCTCGCGCAGTCTTCGGGATAAAAAAAAAGAAAGAAGGCAAGGCACGTATAGTCTCTCGCATTAGTCAAGCCTCCACCCCTGCATTATTGAGGCATAAGGAGAAATAGATCACGACGCCCGAGAGCGTAATTGGTAAATCAATTTGTCTTTTAATTCCATTTGTACATGAAAAATGAAAGGCAATTCATTTCGGATTGCCGCGAATCGATACGCTTGATTGCGGCTGGCACGTGATAAGAGGGGAAAAAAGCGCCGAATCCGGCAGCATGGCATAAGGAAAACTAGCTCGACGTGAGAGTTATAGTCGGTATTTTTACGTGGCTCGACGTAATTAATTTCCTCCTTCAAAATTATAATGCCAACGAGATCGAGCTTTAATTCGGCTGTTAGGTGATTTCGACGTTTAATTTGCCTATATCGATCTTCGGTATAGCCTTAATTCTGTATACAAGAAGGTATCTAATATCGTTCATATCGAACATTATGTAAATGATCATTTCTAATCGAACCAAATTTATCACATAAATCTACTTCGTAAAATTAACTCTAACGCTTACATAATCGACCCGTTTAAATTAGCAAACATCTCGAAGAAACAAAGCAACAATATGTGTACCAACCCAA
The DNA here is from genome assembly GCA_900474305.1 of Cecidostiba fungosa. Classification (NCBI taxonomy): domain Eukaryota; kingdom Metazoa; phylum Arthropoda; class Insecta; order Hymenoptera; family Pteromalidae; genus Cecidostiba; species Cecidostiba fungosa. The sequence goes on from UCOJ01002234.1 coordinate 7,323, forward strand.
GAAAGCCTTTGTCCATAATCCAGCATAAATCCTCGTGATTAAGCCTTACCCACCGCAGAACAACAGCAGCAACTCAACAGTCTCTATAATTTTCACTCTCCAGAGACAAAGTTCCACAGAGAGAGAGACGAATGTGCAGCGAAACAAGACGACGACGCGCAGCTGCGCAAAGAGTCTCGCGTGCAAGGATCAGCCCGCGATACATCTCCTTCTATACTATGGCTATATATGTGTGCGTGTCGCGCGTGAATTATTCCTGACTCGTGAAAAAGGGCCACGAGAGGAGGGGAAGCTGCTGCAGACGCGAAATTATTCATGCGGCGAAGAAAGCGAGAGTATAGTGCGTATATACGGCTTTTGCTCGAGCCGTTTTCCGGATTCTGCTGGAGCTTCGATTAATCATGCGACACGCGGCGACGGATGCTTTGCTGCCGGTGGAGGTTTTACGAACGAGTTTAACGAACGCCTCCAGCGGGATGAACGGAAATTAATCTCGGGGGCGCGATTTTTCATTTTTAGGAGGTGGGCTACTGTGCGGCGTTTCATTGTTTGCTGTGGGGGACGATCAGAGGTTTGGATTTTTCAGTCTATTATAACAAATTTGAATTGTGCATGGTGTCAAAGCTTATTTATAGTGCTTATTTAAACGTATGAGGAATCTTTTGAGTTTAACCAACCAGACACGCACCAGAAAAAACTTGAGTAAATATTCAAGCTTTTGTCGTTTTTGTTTTAACGACCTCCAATTTACCGCCACAATATAGCAGACAAGAAAATAACTAATTTTCTTATTACAAAAATAATAAAAACCAAATTCGATAAATCACGATGAATAAAGTTACTCTCCGTTAGGCAATTATCTATCATTTTACGAAATTTGAAATTCATATTTAAGTATCACGCCGACTGGCATTTCCATATTGTAGTAATTTATTATTTGTTATAAGTATATAAATTAGTTGTTTTTTGTCTGCTATATGGAAATGTGAAATTTAAATGGCTTTCAGACCCCCTAGAGTGGACAAACACAGCTTAAATTATTAAAAAATGAAAAATTGAATTTTTTTTATATTTATCTTAAACTGTTTTAAAAAATCATTATCTCTATAAGACACCCAATCAAATGTATGGGTTTTAGAATTCTTCACGAAGAAAAACTTTTCATAGAAGTAAAATACTCCTCAATACGAAAAATTCGTACAATTAAACAATACGCCTCAACAGAAAATCTCGAAACTCCCGATTTTTCCTCATTTCAAGATCATCACAATAGTAACTTAGCTCGTTAAAATCCCGACCATTGTTACCAATCCAACAATAACCATTCAATAAAGTCTCGCAAAGAAAGATCAAGCAGCCTATATATACGTATAGCCGTCTCGAACGCAAGTTTTTCCCGGACAATACCCCGCTCGCAAATAATAGCCAAAGGAACTTCTCTCTCTCGCAGATAATCGTCGTCCCTTCGGATCGATTTCACGTAAATAATAATCGGCGTGACGACAAAGAGGTCACCATCACGCATATAGAGCCAAAGTGAATACCACCTCCCTCTCGGCGCACAATCAAACTGAGAGAGAGATCCGCCCGAGGGTGGACTTGAAAGCTCTCGCTCTATGGTTACTTTTTAATTAAAAGTTTAAGCTTTTTTTGGCGCGCACTCGCTCAGCGACGGATCTCGTTACTCGAGGGAGACGGGCAAACTTCGAAAATTGCCATTTACATTCGGGGCTCAAAGGCTGGCTAGCTCTCGCGGATGAGCCAGTATATAGAAAAGCCGCATCGGAAATGTTGCGCCGTTGTGTGTCGCGTGTACAGTGAGAGAGAGAGAGAGAGAGAGAGAGAGAGAGAGAGAAGTTCGTCCCCCTTTTTTTGCACGCCCGCGCTCTTTCGAAGTTCAAAGTTTGCCGCTGCTACTGCTGCTGTACTTTTTTATTCGGTCGACGAGGCGCTGAGTGAGCTGTCAGTGGATCAAAAGTGGAATTGCAAATGTAATCCCTGCGGAAGTTTTTCCGCGGAGTTTGCCGGGCTTTGTCGTATTTCAAATATTGAAAGTTTCGCAAGATATTATTTTGGTGTGGATTTCGTTTTGAGGCTTCTGGTTTCGAAAAAATTGGGATTGTATGATCGGTTATAATAAGTTTTGTAACGATGAATTGAATGCAGAGTGAACGACAAATACAATTTTTAATTTTTTTTTTCGTAGAAATTACACTTTTTAACAAATTCTAGAGAATAAGATTTCTAGTGACTATATTCATATCTTACAAACGCATGCTGATAAACCTATTTTTGCTTAAAGATTCTATAGCGAACTCAACAAACGATGGAATATATCTGATTGATATAATCATAATTAGATCGAATACAAGAAAACGGTTGGAAACGTTATGCGTTTAATCCATGGCAGTGTAGAACATCTTTCGACGATCACTAGGCGACGTCAACGCAATGCCTGACTTATAAATTCTTGCGAAAATTCAGCTTAACTTATTAGCGTAAAATGAAGCTTTTTGAAAAATATATAAATTCTGTGATTCGTGAAAAATCCCGTATCAACAATATTCATCAAAGGATATCCATCTGTGTTTCTATATATTTTTACAACTGATCATACCATACATATTACATAATTGCACTATCATTCCGTGACGTGCAAACGCAATCTTACACAACTTGGATCTACATTGTCAATTCCTATGTAGCTAAAATTAGCTAACTATAATCTAACGGTGCATGAAACGACTACATAAGCGAGATAAGAGTAGCTCACAACTCATCTAGCAGTGATGTAAAGTACAGTTTATATGTGACACCTTATTTTTACTATATGAAAGCGTGACGGATTTATAATGTTATTTTCAATATAAAATAGTGTCTTAAAAAGTCGCATATTTATCAATCACAATGGAATCATCAAAAAATAGTGCAAGAGTTAATTCAAGCAACGAGGAAAAAATTCAAATCCGTGACCTACAGGGTTTATTGAGAAAAAGTTTAAATGAAAAACAATTGTTAGTCATTGATTATACAGCATCAACTTTGGTACCTAACGGTGAGAATTACGCAAGTATGATGGTTAAATTAGATGTTATAATTCGCCGAAAAAACTGCACAAAAAAGAAGAACGTTTGCATCTTGTGGCTAAGACAATTAGGGAAACCCTGACCCCTGTAATGAACTGGCCTGAAGTGCTAAAGAAAGAGGTCTTTGCTTACACAGAATTAATACCAATGTATAGAAATCTCGAAAAAGAAATGGATATTGCAGAGGGCGATCTGCTCGATATTTTACCGAAATACATGGGGCACAGATACTCACTAAGCGGAAAAATTGGCGAAGTGGATGAACATTCACTGCTGTTAATGGAGAATGTCAAGGTTCAAGGTTACTATGTAGCAGACAGACGAACGGGTGAGTAAATTTTTGTCGCACGAGTGACTGATTGTTTACTATAATTGTCAAAAACTTTTCAGGTTTAGATTTGCAACACGCTAAATTTGCTTTGCTAAACCTAGCGAGATATCACGCATTAGGTATTGAAAACACGGCGTCCCGAAGACTTTGAGAAGGTCAAATCGGAAGCTTCAGTTTTGGGAGTAGATCTCGATCTAATGAATGACGGATACGACATTATTCTGAAGACCTTTCAAGAGAACTCGTACTTTTCCAAATACCTACGCACGATCGAGGCTTGTTTTTCAAAAATAAAAACTGGCGAAACATATGCCGACATAACGGAGCCTTGGGTCACCATAATCCATGGTGACTTCTGGGTGAACAATCTGATGTTCCATAAAAATATCCACGGAAAAATCGATAGTGTTAAATTTCTGGATTTCCAAACGTATTTTTACACCAGTCCCCAGAAAGATTTGGCTTACTACTTTTGTTGTAGTCTTGATGAATATTGCCTTCATTACCACCTAAACGAGCTGATCGATCTCTATTACAGTACCTTTACAAATGTTTTGCAACGCATGGGTTGCGATTTTAAGCCTTTTACGAGATCCGGTTTTGATAAAGAGTTAGGAAAACAGATGCTAGCGGAGCTTCCAAATTGTGCTTTGGCTATTAAGTATTTCTGCCATGAATTGACAGAAGAGCAAAAGGCAGATAAGGAACTATTGACAAGTGTCATGGAAGGTACACCTACTGAGAAATATAAGGAAAAACTGATAAAAATTGTTGATACATATGAGAAGTATGGATGGTTTTGAAAAAATCAAAGGTTTACGAGTAGATTTAAACATTTAATCGAAATCTAACTTCGTTGATCGGTATAAAAATTGGTTTTATTGTCTGATTATTAAAGTGTTTTTCCACACCACGCGCTGGCCTTCTCTTTTACTCCTTACGTGCATAATTTACTATTTCTCACACAAGTATGTGCTGCACAAACATATAAAATTTGAAGATCAATATCACAACGTAGTTTCTGTAGCTACTTCGACATTACAATAAATGTTTAATCGATAGAGTATTAGTACTACAATACATGTTGTTACAAAATATAGAATGCAGGAATAAAAGTAAAAAAAGAAAAAATCAATCCCACGAAACAGCGCATGGATATATAATACGAAAAAATTATTATTAATATTATTAAGATCAGTTTTAATAACTCAAATAAAAAAAGATTTTTGATACTTCAGATGAAACAATTCTAATATTTTTATAAAGACATACCAGAAATTATCGGTCGTCGCTGAAGGGCGTCAACAAAGACGCTGCTGAAGTTCATAATGCTTTCTACGTGCTTTCCAAATACCGACCTGAATCTCAATCAAAACAAGTACGAGAATTTTATAAGCGAATAATTAAAGAATTAATTAAAATTAAAAAAATTAGAAATAGAAATACATTTACAATATAACAATGAATACAATCTTTATTCGAAAAACCAGATACATATGTTTTAACAATCAAACTGTATTTATTTGATAAACAACGTGTTATAATTTTTGTCAAAAGGAAGGGTCAACATACCTAACACACAGGATTTTACAAATAATAAACCAACACGGTGTATCTAGGATATCAGCATAGTCGCTGTTGTTATTGTCCTGACTCCGTATATATAGAAACTGAGGGCTCCGACGTTGCTGGCCCATCTCGGGGCCTGCAGAAAACAGCGGGCCAGTTCTTCCTCCCTTGAGGTCCACGCTTCAGCTGCCCCACGCTCTGTGTAGCTTGGGATGAGAACGAAAGTCGCTGCTGCACTGATGTATCCGAGCCCAGTCCTAGACGATAGCAGCGCGAAGTTCTGAATTTTTCTCGGGATGCACTTCGATCATGTTGTGAAGGAAAGCGCCGCGGATGGTTCTGGGGAAGCTTCCACATATTACTCAGACATTCAATTGCAAAAGTAACTAATGATAAAGCGGAACCAATTAATAGAATTGTAATTAAATTGAATACTGGAAAACTGTTTATGTTACCATATTGTCTATCCATTGCAGAATTTAACTTATTATGAATATTATTGGGCCATGCTAAAGTAATACCTGACTCATAAATTGATTTATAAATGCTGCTTAATTTATAAGCATAAGGAGATGCTTGTTGAACAATGTAAGACCAGATAAAACTAATCTGGAATCCAGGATCAACTTTTTTCATCCAAGAAAACCCATCCGCATTTCTGTATTTCTCTATGAATTCTGTTGCTTTTAAATCAATCATTACGCAGAAGCGGTCTTTATATCTCAGCAAAAGTATTACACATTCTTCCTGAATATCTTCCACCAATATTACTTTTGTCTTTAAATCCTCTAGCATTTCATTGTCTTCAAATATTAAATCATAATTCACACTATTCATATAAATGTTGAATCGAGTCTCTTGAATTGCTTTAAATGAATTGAACTCCATTTCAATCTCCATTAATTGTATCTCTAGTAAGTTGGTGTAAAAGACAATCGAATACCTCATTGACAAGATAATAACAAACGAAATAATAATTGTATCTACTAATGCTTGAGGCTGCATTAGGCTTATAGGTATTCCGAACAGAAGTTTCAGATAATAAAAAGCACTCCATTTTGCTATTTTAATCCTTAACTTTTTCGCGATTTTAATAATGATAATTATTAAAAATGGATAAATAAAAAAATCTACAAAAATGTGCAAAGGAATAATAACCTTGTAATAGTGCAGCATTGGTCCGAGAGCTATTATCCTGTCCGTCATCTCTGAAAGATCAATTTCTAACAAATTCTGAAAACTTCGTAGCCCTTTCACCAATGGAAAATCTGTTAAATCAGCAACACGAGTTTGAAATAATTTTGATATATATTTCACTAATGCTGGATACTTATTCGTAGTAAGATGTGTTACGTTTATATAATGTATTGAAAAATTTAAAACATTAGATGCAATTTCTAAATTAGGATGTTTCCATCGTTTTCTGTTTGCTTTAGAAATGTATACATTATAATCTTGTCTTGTCGTATCAACGAAATTAATTGCATTTAATGGAAAACCGGCTAAATTAAGTAATTTGTCGGGGAAAATGCGTGTACCTTTATCAAGTATTTGTTTTTTAGTAATATTAAAAAATGAATTATAGAAAAAAATGTAATTTTC
>UCOJ01002235.1:0-13881 GCA_900474305.1 Cecidostiba fungosa
GTGTATATACACTATTTCTCAGTGATAAGTGTGCAACTTTTTCAAACAGTTGCACACTTATCACTGAGAAATAGTGTATATACACTGTTTGCAGAAAATTTCACTATTTCAGATTTAAAGAGTACGATTGGATATTTTTTTTAAATTTTGTAAACAATTTTTTTTGCACGCAGTTTACTCGTATTTCACAAGTATAAAATTGTATTTTTTTTAATTTTGAATAATTCAAACGCACTTTTTTCGTTCATAAATTAATTTTTTTTCCAAAAGATCCAATTAATAAATAATATCTTAATACATTCAAAAGTCACAGTTACACTTATACTCATAGAGAAAAAATTAATCTTCCCACGCCGTACGAGTCTGTGGCAACTAACGCCTCACACCTTGAGCGAGAAATATTATAAAAATCAAATCAAAGTAAATTCCTGACCGACTACGCGAGCAGCCTCATAACGAGAGCAATACCTATTCGAATCACCTGAACGAGCGCCTGGTGTGTTTACGCATTTGCAGCTCGTCCTTCTCGCCTTGGTGGCCTATGCCTCGGCTGGTGGTCTCTACTCGGGTCTCGACACCTACGGCTACGGCAACAGCTACGGCTATGGTTACGGTCTCGGAGGATATGGCCTGGGACATGGAGGTTCCGTCGTCAGCTATGCGCCTTATGCTACCAGCTATGCCAACACCTACAGGCCGTGGAGCGTGAGTTATTTTTTGAATTTTATAAATTTATAGTGAAACGAAATTTTTATTTAAAAAAGAAATCGATACGTTAATAATTGCGTTTTGGTTTTGCAAACATCATATACGCAAGTACGTAGCAGTGCGTACAGTGTATATTTATATTAATGAGCAGTAACGAAAGCGAAGGCTCATTTGTTAGGGTCCTAAAATGAAGGCCATTTCTTTGTGTACACATCGGTGTCAGTCATTATACGTTCACGTGCCGTTGGCCAGCGCTGCATTGCGCAACGCCATATTTAACCGATTCCTGCTAAACTCTCTTGCGCGGGAAATTTGTATGAAAAATTGCCATCATCTATCACTTTGACAAATAAATTCTTTATTCCAGCCGGTCTACTACTCGGGCTATTACCCGGGCGCAAAGCGTATCCTTTACGCCAACCCACTGAATAAGCTGGCCTACAACTATCCGACCTACCTTGGCGGTTACGCAGCCTCCTACTCACCCTACAGCAGCTACTACAAATACGGCGGATACGGTCTGAACGACTACGACTACGGTCTTGGCCACGGTGGATACGGTGGATACGGTTACGGAGGTTATGGAGGTTATGGCGGATACGGTCTCGGCTACAACAGCTACTACAATTCCCTCGGAGGCGTCAGTGCCTACGGACACAACATCTACAACCACTACAACTAAAATTGTACTGGACTCGAGGAGGACGAGTAATATTTCACACACCAAAAATCAACGAGTCAACGTCGATCGATTGTTATCTACCATGTCTATATACATATACAGTGCGCGAACGGCATCATGATCAGTGGTGAGCGCCCGAGTTTCGAAACGGGTACCTGAGACTTTTTTTTGATAACTGAAATTTTTTTACTTATATACTTTATTCGAGGAGTTTCGAACGGGCGACAAGTTCGCGCGCGTTTCTATTATATATATATATCAGTATTTCTCGAGAGATCGACGATTATAGGCTTCTATATTATGTACTCTATACTCTGTATACCTTGTATATTCCGCAACTCGAATCCTTCGTTTCCGGACATTCATTATATATATATATATTTATATTAAGAACTTGAGACACCTACTTAACATCAAGGTCCGCTCGGTTTTTATCTATATACTCACACACGCGTTTACTTTTCGTAACGGCGGAAAACTCGGTTCTATATATATATATATTGTGTACACCGACGACTCGGATGTAAATTTTTGTTTAATTTCATGTTGAGTCTAGATCCGTGTACTCGAGGAGATGCTTCTTAATGAGTTTGGAGAGATTCGAACTCGGTAATTAGGAGTGTCGCCTCGACTCTCTGATGCGATTTCTCTTTTGTATATTTCGAGCTTGTAAAAATGTCGCGGAAAACTGTCCTGATGCATGTATTATATATATACACGAAAACAAATAAAATTGTATTTTATTAAAATATACTGTTTTTCTTTTGTTCCTGCTATATTCCCATTGATGAGTAATCGTGTGGCTATTATACATGTGTATATGAGAAATTTTTCAGTGACCATTCTTGTGGTGTTTTCTCAGTTATTAAAATGCAGTATAATGATACGCTATTAAAAGGCACTGGACCGTAAGCGAGAAAACACCCATATTTTCCCAGATAAATTATGTATCAAGAATAGAGCAACGTTTATCCTTGCTTTGTCTTCCTCGATCTTTTCAATTCATACTTTATTGCGCGCTTTTTTTTACACTTTTATCGTTGTTCTTTTACAAATAAAAGCCGACCTTTTGTTCCGGTTATCTCCGTGTCTCACTATTGTTTGCTTTAATTTGTTTGCATTACGAGTCATTCAATTTATTTTCACAGCTATATTATGATTTATCTGCGAAGAGCATATATGCACTGATTTATAAAACTGATCTTCTCCGCAACGAATCAAACAAAATTTATCAATTAATTACGCACTGATGAAGCAACCTGTTGTCGAAACCGAAAGATACTTGTTATCGGCATTACGAGATGCAAACGTAAACAGACAGATGCAGGTCATAAAAGTTTCTCGAGCGACCGCGACGTAATTACAATAAAACGAAATCAAAAATCCAAAAACTCGTTTCGCATCGAGTAATATCCCACTTTCATCTCGATTCAAAACTAAATAGGAAAATATTAAATTTACAAGCATCACCGCATGAATTGCGACCAAAAAGGTCCTTCTGTGGTCGAGACAATACCGATCCTCTCAACGATCCATCGTCCGTCCGATCAACACAGCATGATCATCAGGAGCAAAAGAGATCGAACCTTCGCTCTCTGCTCATGAAAAATAAAAAAAAAAGAACGAGCAAACCTCTCGATATCGCGAGGCTGAGAGCAAGAGTAGATCAAGGCTGAGGCGCTGTCGATCTCAGTGTGAAATCTGCGCGTAGGTACTCGGTTCCCTTCGCGAACTCGTTTTTCGATGACGCGCGGCACCTGATGGCGTTTAATGACCTCTCGAGCACATCGCGCATGTAGCTTATACACGCGTCTGCTGATGTATTGCGCTGAGCTTAATGTGTAAATGTGCTGAGTGCTGCTGCTGATGGCTGTAGAGAGAGAGCGTGAAACTGACCTATATTCTTCATGCTTTTCGGAGAGAGAGAGATGCTTTTCTTTTTGAGTTATTATTGCGAGCGATGCGTTTGATGGTGGATTATTGTTATGTCGGTACGTTGCGCAAGACTTGATGTGGTTTGGAGAACAATATTTTGCTTTAATTTAATCATGTACTGCTTTTACTCGCTTTTTTCGGTAGCACTTGGCATTGTTTCGGTAATATATTTCACTGCAGAGTTAGGTTCATTGTATCCGATGCAGCCCCGGGGCTATATGCAAATTCGGTTGCGACTGCTATTTATTCTGAACACCCATTTAAAGCAGACGAGAGTAATTGATCACCTTCACGCTGTGTATACTATAACGAGCAGCAGATTTTTATTTGAGAGAATTTTCGTGCTATTTCGTTCGTTATTAGAGTGTGTTGACCCAAAATACGTTTATTACAATCGCAATTCTGGAAAGAAAGCAAATTCTAGAACAAACCTTGTGACATAATATACACAGGACAACATGTCGCATTATCATACAGAGCATGTAAGTCCGCGATTTGAAAACAGTAGCTTAGAAACCCGAACGAAATTCAGTCGTATGCAAATCAGTCGCGTTGCGAACAATGCTGACCCTGATGACGATCATTATTTCTCTATATTCTTTATTACATCATATCTTGAGAATCTACACCAGTTTGAGGGAAACTTGATTTCTGTGGGGGTCATTTTTAAAAGAAGAGGAAAAGTATCGAAGTGTACCTATATGATGTATCGGATTTACAGAAGTTCTTTGTTCGGTCGATATTAGAAGGTCACTGTGTCTTATTCTTATTTAACATGCTCGCCAAGGCATTATATAATTATAGCCTCTTGTTTGGAAACTATCAGATTAGCCGGTTCATATATCTATTTAACTGCTCCTGTCAAACTAACTTAATCAAAGAGAAAGTGAGGTTCTCTTCAAGGTTCATTCTTACCGAATTCGGATGCTAGCCGGCTTAGAGTTGATTGATCTAATGTTTGGGCACATATTCATATTCTAATGTATTCACGGCGGAGATCGTATTTCTTATTTGCTGAAATAATATTGAATTTAATGAAAATTCAAATATTTTGCGTCTTTCGAGTTTAAAAAGTATTATCAGCTATATATGCGCATAAGATTGATTGATTAGACTGTAATTAAAATGCATTATACTCTGCGATGGAATTAGAAATTAGTCGCGTAAAAATTATCGTCAAGCTTTTCACGCTCAGCGCAAAAAAGAGATATATACAATAGCCCAAACAAATTGGATGCTTTACATTGTAAAATACATCTTGTAATTGACGGAATCAATCAAGCGTGAAATCGTTATGTGGCGCTTAGAATATTACATAACGCGTTTAGAGCTTCTCTATAGAATAGGTATAACTAGTCAATCTTATAGACTGATTGCGCATTACAGATGCTTCTCTTATGCCATTATAACAACATTCGTCATTCGGTTGTCGTGAATAATCGGCGTATAGTTGATTCTGAATCTATTATACTTTCTTTCTTCTGCGATCAAGCTGTAATATATGCTTCTATTCATTTTTTTACATACGTTTTAAAATATATAAATGACACTTTTAAGTGCGTAATAGAAACTTATTTTTAAATAAATGAATGAAATATAAAAATAAAACTTACATTCGTAAATTACCATTCAAATAGCACAAAAACTATCCAATATATTTTTTTCTATATGTCATTACCAAGTTCAATTTCTTCTATTCTCATGACGATCGCAGCAATGGTTCGAATACAAATCCCCGAGAAGATTAGCATTCAAAGAGTAAATTTTTCGCTCGCTCCCGCCCTTTTCACCTTGCGCGGGTAAAAAAAAAAGTCGTCCGATGCTCGTGCAATGCTCTCAAGGCCATTACGCTCGTGTTCACCAAAAATCCAGATTGGCAGACGTAGGTCACGAGATGTTTGCGGACCATCTTTCCTTTTTTTTTCTTCGTTTCGAACCTGGTCACCAACAGCTGAGTGCTTGCTTGCATGTGTGTACGAAAGAAAGAGAGAGAAAGAGTGTGAGGACTTGGTACACTGGGTATCTTGATGTATGAGGCCAAATTTCGGGTCGGCCGAGTCGTATATAAACTCGTCGAGCAGCTCGATTCAGCATCATTTGCTTCTCAGACTCACAAGTCGTAGCGTCTTCTTCGAAGGTGAGATTTCCTCAAAATAGCGAGAGTACAAGTGCTTTAAACGATTAAAAATATTCAATTGTTTTCTCTCTCAATCTTACTATTAGTTCTAATTTTTCAAAATTGTATTATTCTCTTTCAGCCTATCTCCCAAAAAGCCAACCCATCACCATGAACTCCTTCGTAGTCTTCGCCTGTCTGATCGCCTGCGCCTACGGTGCTCCCGGACACATCGCAGTGGCCCCAGCAGTGGTCCACGCTGCCCCTATAGCCGTGGCTCACCCAGTGGCCACCAGCTACCATAACACCTACCGTGCACCAGTCGTCAAGGCCCTTCCCGTTGTCCACGCCGCCCCAGTGGTTCACGCTGCCCCAGTGGTCGCCACCCACACCATTGTCAAGACTGCTCCAATTATTCACGCCGCACCAGTGGTTCACGCTGCTCCGATCGTTGCTCACGCTGCTGTCCCCGTTGCCGCTACCAGCTACGCGCATACCTACGGATACAAGACCGCTGTGGCTCATCATGCCCCAGCTCTCATCAAGACTGCCCCTGTTCTTGTGCACTAAGATATTGTTATTTTACTACGATGTGATGCTTTGCGCTGAGAAGATCTGATCTGGCGCGCCGTCCTATATTTATTTATTATTAATAGACAGATTTTTTTTATTATGCTAAGCTAACAATAAACTTCATGTTTACCATACTTTTAGTTTGATTATTATTCTGTCCTTTCATAAGAAAATATTGCTAGTGTCATATACTCAATCTTTGAGAAGAAAAATTTTAATTTTAAAGTTGAAAGTTACACGATAAAGATAACGATTGTTACTGCACACGAGATCAAACTTCATGAATCGCAAACGATGAAGCGTGTATAATTATTATGAAGCAATCGCGGTTTCAAAATATAATTGACTTTTCATGGCCGAGAGCTGGCAGCAATTGAATAATCAGCCAAATTGAATTTAAGTGAAGTCCTTTGACATCACGAGAGAGCCGTTGATAGTTGGTAAAAGGATTCGAGAGTCCAAATGGTATAATGAAGACGCGCAACGATAATGAGCATTCAATAATAATGCCGCGAACTGTACTTATTCGGAGATTGAACTGCTCTCTCATCGGTATGTGTGTTGCAATATGCAAACAGGTTCATCTACTTTTTCTCTCGTATTTAAATCTGATGACCTTTTGATGGTCTGGTAAAAAATTATTATGCGTGATGCTTGCATGATTGATTACTATAATCTACGATATCGACTATATTCATAGACATATAAAAGAGGCGCACAAAAAGAATACAATGTAATGATTTACAAAATGCTGTTTATTTATTTCATAATAAGTAGAAGTGTAGACAAAATTTACAATGCTTGCAAATCTTAATATGACGAGTAGCGTTAAAAACCTTAAAACTAGATTATTATATTAACTCCAGTGTAGCCAAGCGACGCGGTATATGCGACTCGCTTTCAGATGTTCTTCTCAATATCTGGAGTAATACCCTGCAGATCCGTAGTAAGCAGGTGCAGAGTAAGCCGAGTAGGCAGAATAGGGTGAAGCTACCACCGGTACCGATCCGTACGATCCGTAGCTGATGGCAGGTCTGTATCCAGCCGAGTAAGCCAGAGGCGTGTTATAGAGTCCCACTTGTGCTGATACGACGGCCAGGAGTGCTGCCAGGGCGATGATCACGTACTTGAACATGATGATTTTGCGTTGATATATAAGAATCGGTATACTGATCGGTAGACGATGCTAGAAGCGAACTGTGCCTTTGGACGAAGTTCCCGGCTCTTTTATACGGATCGACTGTGTATTTTCTCGGATCTATTGTCCCTTTTTTGCGATAAACAGTAGACAGCCAAGTTGTTTACGCACTTTTTTGTGGGGAAGTACGTGAGTATAGGAACTGAAAGACAACGTTATCTGGTGTGTAACATCGGGAGCCACCTCACCTGTTTTTTTTTCTCTGCGGCAGAAGTAAATAGCACAAGTGAGATATTTATTGGAAATCGTCTGCGACGACCTTGCCGTCAAAAGTTCTCGTGGGTATTGTCTTCCGGGTCGCGGAGCTTTTTGTCCGTTATCGAGATTTTAGGCGTGTTCGGGACGGCGCGTGTCTATATATGTGGATACGGATCAACAAGTAGCGGAGATACAATGACGAACTGCGTAAAAAGTGTCTCCACGTGTAGGAGTTTCGAGACTTTTTTTTATCACCGAGGGTATAAATATATCGAGCTGCTAGTAGGATTTTTCTGGTAGTTTGCGATCGACGGGGCTGGAGATATGTGTCTTCTCTAGCACTAATAGTGTGTCTCGTGGATATTGAGTAAGTACTACTGCGCTTTACTTGATATAATTATGCAGGTGAGATTAAGCTGGAAAACGCCATATGTGTAAATTCCACGAAAATCGGCAACAACTGGGGCCAAAAAGGGGTGAGAATTTGTTGAAGGGGTATACACTTACCGGACAAAGAGTTTCTTATATCATCCTGATGGTAGGAAAAAATGGCGAATAATGGAAAGCGGTAGACAATACGATATGGTGGGTATAGTGCTATTCAAGAAAAGTAGACACTATTCAAAGACATGTACTAAATGTCTGGGTGCGTAAACAGAAAACGCACATCACTAGGCTCGAAGTACAGGAAAAGAGCTTAAAAAATTTCTTTTTTTTAAATAGATACTTGGAGTAAAAATTCTTCATGTTTGAAAATAGGGAAAAATTATGAAAATCTCGACTCTGCACAAAATCAATTGATTTCACTTTTTTAAATGCTTGTAATTTTTCATCCGAGTGGTCGTTTTCATCGAACCATATATGGACGAAATAAAAGCTCTTTCCTTCTACTTTCATTTAAAAAATTGATATTAACATTTTGCTTATTAATGGCCTATATCTTGTCTATGATTGAAAATAGCGAAAAATCATGAAAAAGGGACAAATTACTTGATTTCGAAAAATCACAAAAATGATTTTTCGCTATTTTCATTCATAGACAACTTTTTATCTAAACAACAATTTTTAACGATTTTTTTTCCAAATTGACATTTAGCACATCCTTATAAACGATTTCATAAACAGTAATATGACCATCCTCATATTGGATTGCCAACAAGTTGATTTTCGTACAATTTGCACATATAAGTACTTGGCATTAGTTTTTTCATAACTATAATTTCGTTAATATGATGAACGTAACTGCTGGGAACATAAACGAGTTCACGCGACTAATATATTAATTACATAAAGTTTCGCGCATGCAAAGCATTTTCACAAATATGAATTTAATTATTTTTTGACAACAATATTAAATAATTTTTGAATTTAATTATGTTAATTATCTGGCGAAACTTTTACAAATTCCACTGATGTTTGACTACGCTTCTTGCTAGAATTGGAACATTCACTGTATTTATGTAGTTTCCTGAAAACAAACGAGCTTCAATATTCTGTCGAACCCTGTTCGGTTGTGTATCACGAAAATAAAGGAATTGCATAACACGTTTGATAATCTTCACCGAGTGTTCACATAACAACGCGTATAAAAAAAGAAAAACGAGATCAACTGCTCCTTAAAGCAGAGTATACGCCTATAGACTTTCACTTTTTAGCGCCGAGCCAGGGCTATTACTTCAATTTTACGCCTGGGCTGATAAAACAAAAATGTTTATCCCCTCGCGTCGACGTCAAACAAAAAAAAAAAAAAAACGTACGCGAGTGCGCACATCTCGGTGTACCTTATAAAGAAACGCCATATAAATCTCATTAAAGCTACAAAAAGAATCGACAATGGTGCGTCCTTTCATCTCGTGCATTACGAGCAATAAAGCGGCGTCTGTATATACAGCCTTGGGAGCGCCGAAAGCCGCGCGGCCGATAAAATCAGATTCAAACACACAGACACAACAAGAAATATAAGGTACGCAAGCGTAAGTGACCTTTACACGTCAGGCAGCTCATTTTTACGAATATGCGCTCTCCTCCGAATAGATCTCTAATAATTCGTTCGCCTTGTACCAAATATTTCGGGTATAAAAGCCTAGTCCCGCGCCGGATCTAGCATAGTTGCTTCTACAGAGTCAACAAGAAATCATCACCATGTTCAAGTTCGTGATCCTCGCCGTGTGCCTCGCCGCCGCTAACGCCGGAATCGTCGCTCCCTTGTCCTATAGCGCACCGGTCGCGTACTCCAGTTCGAGCCTGATCAAGAGCTCGGGTCTGCCATTGGCCTACAGCAGCTACGCCGCACCAGCTTACGTCAAGTCTGCTCCTCTGGCTTACTCCAGCTACGCCGCAGCACCAGCTCTGACCTACGCTGCACCGGCTCCCATCGTCAAGTCGGCCCATCTCGCCTACGCCGCTCATGCCACTCCTCTGGCTTACTCCGCTCACCCAGCTCCTCTGGCCTACTCTGCTCACCCAGCTCCTCTGGCCTACAGCAGCTACGCCGCACCAGCTATCTACAAGTCCGCAGCTCCTCTGGCTTACTCTGCTCCAGTATGGTAAATGATGTCCTTCTGGATGACGCTGGATTCATGAACCGAGAGGCTACGCCGTCGACTTGCCGCGCTTTGAAGTTCTCAAAGCCCGGTATGGATGATGGGATTAGTCTTGTACATTACACTTCGCATCTATAGTTAATTTTTTGGATGATTTCTATCTGTCTCGACTACTGTGATTCACACGTTCAATAAACTAGTTTTTTAATTGATAAATTATTTTGTATATTTACTTGTACCGAATTTACCTGATCCCGATATCCTGTTTATTCGACACTTACAAATTGAAAGATACACACGAGAAAAAGCTATGTGAATTAAAAAAATTTCATAATAATCCAAGTAGTTGAGATAATTTCAAAGAACTCCAAGCACTTTTCAAACCAAAAGAAATAACTAAACGTTTGTTGCAATCGTGAACAAAAATTTCAATGCAATTTTACCATTTGTAAACAAGTTGTAGAGAAAAAGGGTTCTTTTTCTCTATGTTGGCTTTGCCATTCGTATTTTCGATGTACTAAAAACAGTGTGGAAAATGAGGATTTTCTATGCTATTTCTTATTCCAAGAATTGAACGGAGATATAGAAGTAGCCTGTTTTACAGGGTTGAACGCGAAGAAAATGAAAATGAAACGGCGACGTAATATAAACAATACGCCCGGCTTTCTTCGCCCTTTCTCGGCCGTCATCGATGACGGCTTCGGCGGCGATTAATAAACATAGTGATAGTCATATCGGCGACGACTGGCGAGAGCGAAGAGGTAATGCTCTGACCTTACATTTAGTTAGTCAATAAAGTACGAATTCTAGAACAAACCATAACTTCATCACTTATTTTGTAAACATTATCCAAGTCTTGTCCCTATAACGCAACCGATTACCTCGCCAGCGAAGCTGCGAGCGTCTTTAATGTTACGAAATACGAATGTATTGATAATGTATCAATGTTGCGGTGGAATCAGTAATTGACAAGAAATATCAAAATAACTTTCAACAATCATTTAAGTATTGTAAAGTATAATACTTTTAATTTACAGTTTTCAAAAATGCGAATAAATTAACCGCAGTGATCATAATATGAGAATATTATTATCTGCTTAGACATAAAGTGCAGAAGTGTCTAGTTAGTGCTCGAAGCCAACTACTTATCGCACGTATATGAGGAAATCTTTTTATTTTCGCCAAAGGGAGCACACCTTTCAAGCATGATTTTTATTTTTCATTATATTATACAATTTACAAAAAACCAGTGAAACACGAGTAGAAAACTGCTTTTTATAACTCATGCTCGGAAAGTGCCGCATAACGTAAGGGTTTTGCGTAGGCTAAATTGCCGATTGTATATACACTCCGTGCGTTATTCTCATATAAACGCACGCACAAGCGTTGCGTAATGAATATTATGACACTGTTTTCACGGCCATTCAAATTCAACGAAAAGTAGCCATTGTTCAAGGGCATGTACTCAAATCCTACGGACGCAAACGGAAAATGCATAATTATAGTAAGGGTCAAAGTACGGGAAAAGAGCTTCATTCTGAAAAAATTGTTAAAAATGGTTGCTTAATAGGTAAAGACTTTTTGCTATTTTCAATCATAGAGTACTTTTTACCTAAGCGACCATTTTAAACGATTGTTTTCAAATTGAAGCTATTTTCCCGTACTTATTTTATTCTACAAGTATGAAGTGTCTGTTTACGCCCTCAAATATTGAGTACATGCCCTTCAATAATGGCTACTTCTCGTTGAATTTGAATGACCGAGAAAATAGTGACATAAAGCAGTTTTGTGTAATTTAAACAATCACACTTGTCTTAATTAACAGATAAATTTTTTAGGTCAAACGTGCGTTTTAGCTTTTAGTGATTTTTGAAGTGCAAAATATATTATAATAAAATATAATACTTTATAAGTGTTAATTTTACATCAGTTATTTGTCTTGCACAAAATTTATTTTTTAAAAATTTTAGCGTTAAATATGTTTAGCAATGTTTAAATGAGTACAACGAAATTGCGATTTTTCATAAAAGACTGTTTTGAACAGCAAAAACTATAGGCACCCTAGTTATCTAAACCTTTATGTTGGTGCTTCAAATGTTAGACAAATTGAAAAAGATACTTTAATTTCAGTATATTTTAAGAGGAAAGGATAATATTGAAAAATACCAAAATCAAAATAATTTGTTAAATAAAATGATATTTATTGCGGTTGGTGATCATCAAAACAAAAATTATAGATGTGAAGTACAATATACAAAATGAGTTCATCGTCTGCTCAGTTCAGTAAGAGCGCCGCTGGTCAATGGAACGATGTTGTCGGTATTATGGTGCAGTCGGTGTCCAGGAGCTTCTTACCAGGCTGGTGCAGAGTAGGCGAGAGGAGCAGCAGTCTTGACGAGAGCTGGGGCAGCATAGCTCGAGTAAGCCAGAGGAGCTGGGTGAGCGGAGTAGGCCAGAGGAGCAGCATGAGCAGAGTAGGCCAGAGGAGCAGCGTGAGCAGAGTAAGCCAGGGGAGCAGCTACAGCTGGGGCAGCATAGCTGGAGTAAGCCAGAGCTGGGGCTGCGGTCTTGACGAGGGCTGGTGCAGAGTAAGCGAGAGCCGGGGCGGCGTAGCTGCTGTAGGCCAGGGGAGCCGACTTGACAATGCTCGAGCTGGAGTAGGCCACCGGTGCGCTGTAGCTGGACACGAGTGGTGCACTGTAGCTGAGGTGTCCGGCGTTGGCGGCGGCGAGGCACGCGGCGAGGATCACGAACTTGTACATGGTGATTGCTTGCTAGACTGTTCTCTTCGACTGTGGAAGAAAGAGTGATATGCTGGATCGGTTGAAGATTGGGTCTTATATAGGTGGATCGACTAGCGAAATATTCAGTACAAGGCGAGCGGATTAGTAGAGAGTATCTGCGTGTCAATTAACTCGGCGAAGCGTACTCCTGTATAGATCGTATCTTTGTAAAAGCGAAGGTGCTTCAGGGTTTGTCGCCGTGGACTACAAGAGAATTGTATAATATGTAGGCTATTCATATTTATGCATAGACGTTCGACGTATCTATTTGCATTGGAAAGTATATTATATTCTCGTATCTAGAGTTATCTTGAGTAATATTTTATGAATAATTTGGAGCTCTTTAGGAATCCATGTATTCATAATTTCACAAGATTAAAAGAGTACATATCCCCTTTGGATTATCGTCAAGTTTGGAGTCGCAGTGAAATAACCAACTTCATTACCTGACAAGCTCATATATTTTACGTAAACTATTTTGCAAATTAACAAAAAATTATAATAATAGCATTTAAAAAATCATTTTAATTAACTTGATCCATTAAATTAGAATAAGTAATCTTATGTTGTATAATCAAAAGTATTAACTCATGTTTCGCGCGTAAACAGAAATTAGTCTAAATAGCATAATGGGTTTACCCGTCTAGCAAAAAAGCATCATTCCCAAATTCATACTTAAGAATACATGCAACCTTGCTGTAATATCATCGCGCATGGCGCGTTTGGGAGGGATAGTTCTTTAAGGCCCAATTAGGTCACCTTGTACCGCATGAATTTCGTTCACTTTTACCCTATATAAGAGCCGGGGTTCGACCGAGCCAGCATATCATCCTTTCGCCTTGTGCCGAATATTTTGCTACACGCGATTCACCTATATAAGAGCCGGGGTTCAACCGAGCCAGCATATCACTCTTTCTTCCACAGTCGAAGAAAACAGTCTAGCAAACAATCACCATGTACAAGTTCGTGATCCTCGCCGCGTGCCTTGCCGCCGCCAACGCTGGACACCTCAGCTACAGTGCACCACTCGTGTCCAGCTACAGCGCACCGGTGGCCTACTCAAGCTCGAGCATCGTCAAGTCGGCTCCCCTGGCCTACAGCAGCTACGCCGCCCCGGCTCTCGCCTACTCTGCACCAGCCTACTC
>UCOJ01002236.1:0-14167 GCA_900474305.1 Cecidostiba fungosa
GCATACAGCTTTGTTATGCATTAATATAGTAGAAAAACCTTAGTCCATGTAATTTTAACAATTTTTATCATTCATTAATAGAAAAATGTGACATTTTTGGCCTGACTGAAATTGCTGCATAGTGATATTTTTGTATAACATGATTTTCTAATAGTTTTACATGGTTTGTTCATATGTATAAATAATATTTAGTTCTTAAAAGAACTGTTTGTTAATATGATACCATAGTTTGATTATGAAGGATGGTAAGAGCCCCCTGTTGAAAATAATTGGATGGATATCCAGCTGGATTATCCACCTGAATTTCCAGATGGATATCCACATGGATTGACATGGATTCCATGTGGATCCGACATGGATTCCAGGTGGATATCCAGGAATATATCCAGGTGGATATCAATTTTTATAGAAAAATGCAGGTCGATCTTTCAAAGCAAAATGTGAAGTAAAATGTGTTTCAAAACAAAGTGAAATATTTTATCAATAAAGCAGGTAAATAATAATAATAATTGTATGTGTAAAAATGTAGCTACTAATATTATTTATTATACAGTTTACAATATTTATAGTAGACAATGCAGTTAAATGATTCAAAATAGTTTTTATTAGTTTTGTTAACATATTTATGTATGGTATATATACAATGAGCGCGCACTTACATTTCCTAGTTTGTAAAACACCTATAATGCTTTCCCTACTAAAAAAAATCGCGCGAGAATCGCGTGAGGTTTTTGACCGATTTCTCGCGCGATTATCGTGTGATACATGAAAAGAAAATGTCAGTCCAAAGTTTCTCCCGCGATTTTTACACGATTTTCGCGCAATTTTTGCGCGACTGATCACGTGATATTCGCATGAGAAACTTTTTACTGGCATTTTTTTTCATATATCGCGCGATAATCGCGCGAGAAATTGGTCGAAAATCGCACGCGTTTGTCACGCGAGTTTCGCGCGATTTTTTTCAGTAGGGTTATGAATACCAGTGCATGTTTGGTACAGCTGAAATATATTGTTTTCTTTTTACCTTCATATAAATACATAATTTGTTTATTTCAGAAATTTCAATAATACTAAAATCATCTGGTATTCGTATAACTTTCTGTATACTAGTACATACACCATTAAAACTGTTTTCAACTTCCAATTTTTTACATAGAGTATATTTCTTATTTTCTGTAGTATCAACAATAAATTGAATAATTTGAATGTATTCGTCATCGACAGTTTGTGCAAACGAATTACAGGACCGATGCAAAACCTTTTTACATGATGTAAATACACATTGATTTTTTAACATTTTCATGTACCCTTTGTATCGATCGATTTCTTGGACATTCATGTCGACCATGAAGCCATTTTCTGGTTGGCGCGCTTTTCCAAAATATCTATTAGTACCAAGTTTTAAAGATTTCGCAGTACATCTGTTTTGTAGATAGAAACAGTATTCTTTAACAGGTGATTCTTCTCTTTGAAAAACTTGTTTTTTCATCATTATGATACTTTCTTTGATAGAGAGGTTCGTGCAGATTTGACTAAGGACATCTTTGGCAGCGTGCACGGTTCTTATAATTTGTCCATTCCCTGATTCAAAAGCATATCCTGAGTGAGCCCATAATGGTCCCCAATCAGCTACACTTTGTGGAATATGGATAAGTTGGTGTACATTAAATGTCATTGCATCATCACCATAATACAACTCGGTTTCCGCAACAAACTTCTTTAATAATTGTTCTGTCATCAGTAATTCATTTATACTTATTGAACTCTGTTGAAGTATATAAAATGCTTCAACAAGAAGTGCCCAGTGCTCCAAGTATTGTTGAAAACCAGCTATTTCTTGTAGAATTGGTAGGCTATAATATAGAAGCCAATTCTCCCACTCGCGGGCCTTTCAGAATTTGCGATCCATTATTGATCGTGAAAGGCGAGCAATTTGTGTTGGAACTTTAAACGATTTTATGTATTCATCTGTACGTTTCATATCAGCTTTCGAAATACTGTGCAATTTATTATTACATTGAAACCAATAATCCGAGAACTGCTTTACTACACCCAGATCTATGCAATGCATTGGATCTGGTACAAAACCATCTATAATATTGAAATTATTCAACTCTATCAGTGGGGTTACTTTTTTAACACCATACACTGGAGCACTTGTATTGATGGCTTCATTCATATGATGCAATGTTTGACCTTCTGATCTTCTTTCAGGTACATGGTCTAATAATGTGTATTTCATAGCTCTTCCAATTTTGTGAATAACCAACTTCCCTGGATGCAAGCACCAATTGCAACCATAATATCCATTGAACTGAATAAAACCCTGCATCGGTGCTCGTGCAACGGAATCGACACAGCAACACAATGCATATACTTTAATGTTTTTAACTTCATTGTTAATTGTGCAATCTATCCCAGTGTTCGAAAGTCTATTAATACCTTTTACAAATGGAGCAAGAAAAGTGTTCATTTCTGGCTTGTCTCGTCCAAACCACAAAGCGTAAGTTAATGGTCTTTTGTTCCTGATTGTTGGTGGAATTTCGTTCGGAATAATTTGAATAGGCCATATTGAACACTTAGAACGTTTAAATATTGGCAATCCATCGCTATTGAATATTATAGATAAATATGAATTTTTTCTATCTTCTGGCAAAGACGACACAAAATCCTTGTATTTTTGCCCATCGTGTATATCTTTAAATTCATCAGTTTCTGCTTCTGCTCTACTTACAACGTTGGTGTAATAATCCTGATTATTTTCAATCAAATGTTGCAATTCATTTTCTATATTCAAAACTACAAAGAAATCACGATATGATTGATCTTTCAAGTTTATATTTTGTTCGTAAATATCACAGCGAAGTTGCACATTAGCTTTCGTAAATTCCTTTATATAATTCTTACAGTTTGGACAGACAGCATGGTATTTAATACCTTCATCAGGATAAAAAATTTTATCTACCAAATATCGAGTGTCCGGCAATATAGAAACATCTAGAAAAGAGTTGAACATTTTACATAAGTCTGCTATGGCTGTATTCGGAATCGAGTAAATAAATGCAAATTTTAATATTGCTAATAAAACTTCAACTTTAGTAACTACAATATTTGCACTCATTGTTTCATTAGCTAAATCATCTTGTAACAATTCTAACAGTTTAGTGTATGTTGATCGATCATCATTTTCATCGAAATCTATGTCTTCTAAACCATCATAAAATTCATCGTCGCTATCATCGAGATAGTCCTTAATATTGTTTTCATACATAACATCAGATTCTATTACGGAATTTAATATTTCACTCTCGTGATTTCCATGCAAATCAGAGTTTGGTAAAGAAGAATCGTTACCTGCAAAAATATATACTATTTTAGTAAGCAGATGATATACGCCTTCAAAAGTAGAAAAAATTGTTCTAAGAAAAAAAAGTTTTATAACATGCATGGTTTTCGCGTTTGTAAGACCACCACGGATTGAAGTGTAGCTATTTTGCGACCAAAGGAAGAACGACATTTTATTTCATAAAAATAATTAGGTGTAACAAACTGTTACAAAGTGTGCTAAATTGTATTTTAGTGTTTCAAATTGTGACACAATATATATTATTTTTCTTATACAGAGATGGCTAGAATGCTCGTAGAATATTTTTTAAAATAAATTTAATGGAATGGTCTTGACGAGCAAAAATATATCAAAGGATATATAACATAAGGATAAAGGACGAAACGCCGTCTTTTATTTTTGTAATGGCTAGCCTGCACACAGATCTCAAAATTACGAGAAGGTGCAGTGCTTAGCCAGAAATAAAAAAATATCCTTTGATTTATTTTTGCTCGTCAAGACCATTCGAGTCATTTTTTTATATTATTTTTCTTGACACTTTACGAAACAGTATAGCATACTTTGGAACAGTTATCAGTAATAATATTTATACCACGAGAGTCGAATAATCATGTTAAAGTTGTGATTTTGAGGTTAGAGTGGTATAATACATTTTTATTTAAGTAACACAAAATTTGTCTATGTATTGGGTTTAAAGAAAGAATCCATTGTAAAGAAACAATTGTAGGTCGACTTCCCAAACTTTTATAAGTATAATTTCTAAATCTATGAAACTTATTTGTGCTAGATTCACAAAAAAAAACGTACATAATTTTAGATTATTCAACTTTTATTACCATGAATATTATCCATTGTTTGTGACAATCTATTAAGACTTAAATTACTATTATCGTTATTGATCAATTCACGTGATATATTATTATAATTATGCACGTTCTCTGTTACATATGCATCTGAATTAGAACGATAAACATCATCTGTAAAAAAATAATATTTTGAAATGAATTTTCAAATGACTGACAATTCTTAAATGAATTGATGCAGAGGATCTATTAACCCATTTGCAAATATGTTCACTCTAAAATGTTGGAACTGATATCCCTATTACGTAGTCTGGATACGCAAACTTGGTTTTGACTGGCTTTCAAACTCTAACATAGATATATGCTTAATTTCATGCATGTAAATTTCTTCTATAACAATAATACAATATTTTTATTTGAATATGATCCAAGTGATGTACTTTCAGTTTCCCTTTGGAAACCCATGTGAATATTATGTTCATTGCTGAAAAAACGCACATGGGTTTCCGAAGGGAAACTGAAAGTACATCACTTGGATCATATTCAAATAAAAATATTGTTTTATTATTATAGAAGAAATTTACATGCATGAAATTAAGCATTTATCTATGTTAATGTTTGAAAGCCAGTCAAAACCAAGTTTGCGTATCCAGACTACGTAATAGGGATTTCAGCTCCAACTTTTTAGAATGAATATTTTTCAAATGCATGGAAAGAATAGACAAAGTAATGACAAGTTTCTTCGTGTAAAACTACACTAGAAACCACAAATATAACTCATATGGATTAATAGATCCTCCGTATAAATCCATATAAGAAATATTAATCGCTGTATACAAAAAAGTTTCGTGATAGGAGTCGGGTGACAATTTCAACTGGGAAATTTATGTAAAACCTGATATGGCAACTTGGTTTTACATAATTTTACAAATATCCGATTCAGATAATGAATGCTTGTAATAATAACTGCTTTAACTAACAATAATTTCAAAATTTACAAAAAGGTTATGTTTGAAGTAGTTTTTAGAATGGATCGTAATATAAGCGCTGATCAACAGCTTTTTTTAAACTTCTGATATAAGCTTAGCGGTATTAAGCTAGCTGATGCGTAAGCTTACTTTTCTACCAGAGTATTGCACAACTTTTTCCCTGGCATATACTTTTCGTTTCTAGTGTATTTTTATATTATGCAGAAACTCATAATAACTTTGTCTCTCATCCCAGTGAATTAGTAAGAATTTTGAATTTTAAGAGTTACAAGAGATATTGAACGCAGTGCTTGTTTTTCAAGTGTTGTTTTTGCTCTCATTCGAAAAGCAACGTATGCAAAGGTCTAATTTTTTCTATGTAAATTTCTTTTATAATAGTCGAACAATACTTAAAGTTTAATTGATCTCAATTGATGTACTTTTTATTTTCATTCCGGACACTCATGTTAATATTTTAGCGATGGAGCACACAGCACTACGTTCAAAATCTCTTGTAACTCTCAAAATTGAAAATTCTTACTAATTCACTGGGATGAGAGACAAAGTTACCACTACTTTCTGCATATAAAAATATACTGGAAACGAAAACTATGATTTGCTACATTCAGTAGATCCTCTGTAACAACCATAATATGAAATTTTCTCCGGCAAATGCAAAAGCAAAGTACAAATGAGCCCTAAAGTACTGACAACTGCTATGGCTAGTTTATAACCTCAAATACTTGTACAAAGGTCTTTTTTCGTTATGGACTACTTTTTATGCATGTTACCAACATGAATGAAAGTACTTATTACATTTTGAGTATCCCAATTCAAACAAAAAGTACGTATAAATTATTTTGGTATTATCTTATCGACTATCATTCACTGTACTTTAAGATGGTAAATTAAACTTTGAGAAACAAGACATATAATAGAAACTAGTATATACTTATTGTTAGTGCACGAGTCTAATATATATCTACTAGACTATACATTCCATTAGATTAGAGTAGAAAAGTAGTTATAAAAATGTAAATATGAGTACATGATAAATTCGTATCATTTTGATAACTACAATTACTAATGATTACTGTTAACGAAACTTTAATGGTTAGTAATTAAATTGCCGTTACTGTTACAATTCTTTATAATTTGCAATAAAAATATATATACATAGTTACCTCTAGAAGCGTTATCATTTATGCTCGAATCCGTATTATTTATTAATATTCGCCTGAAGCTAGCTGTTATAGCTCCTGTATTTTGAGTCAAATCAAAAATATTTTCATATTCTGAGCTAGAATCATGTGTTGCACTTGTTATTGAGTTACTCCTGTCAAAATCTAATTCTTGAAAAGATTCACTGTCACTGTCATTTGCCTGAAATTTATGAAGAGATTAGTTCATCAGTTTGATTGATTAACATACAAAAATGCAAAGTAAAAATTTTTAGAATTTTAGAATGTTATACCTGACTGTGATTTTCCATTTTTTTAGAACTCTTGTAATATGTTGTTTAATCAAAGAGATGAGTAATATAGTATTTCTATAGGGTATATTATGCGATTATTATTTCCTAACCTCTTGTAATTCTGCTGCCACATATATCTGTAAAAATGTCAATGTATATATATTTAGATTTATTTGGATTAGATAATAATTTATAAAGTTTTTATTTTTACCTTTATTTATATTATATGTAGTATCCAATGGTTTTCAAAATGTCCGTTTGAAAAGTGTAGTATATTTGGGCGCTATAAACATCACAATAACATCAGATAGATAAAGGCTATTCCACTGCCGACAAAAGATGGGTTGACGAGAAACAGTGAAATACTGAGTAAGTTCGCACATAGCTCGCGCAGTTCGCACGGTGATAGAAACTTAGCGTATGTATATGAAATATGGATCATAAATAAATAAACCTCACTTGATTATATACACTAGGACGTTTCTTCTGCGGAATTTACTTACTGTGAAAGGTGTTGTTTAAGTACTGATCCTCTCCATGGAGAATCAGTAACGTAAACTCGTCAGCTCCCTTTACACGGAGGCGATAGAGGCTTCAATAAAGGGACGGAAAATGAACCACGCATGATGCATGAACCAAAGTTAAGGTGTGTGGCGCAGTGTCGGTGACCGGAATGATTAGTAACAGATAAGTGTATACAAATATAAAAAAACTCATTATGAATAATTTTCCAAAAAAAATGTGCAATGTGTTTATGGTTTATATCTTGATCACAAAAAAATATGCTATCTCTCTCGCACACTATATATTCATCTCTGTCTATTTCCCTTTTAGAAACAATATGGCGGCAACCAATCAGAAACAACCGCACGTTGGGCTGATCACTGGATCACCTCTGATGGTTCCTCGAGGATTACTAACTGGGATTTCTCTCCTAGTAGCCCTGAAGCGGCTGGAGCGAGAATAGCGAGATTTTTGAGCCTCGCTTTATATCCTTATCGTAGTAATCATTTAATAATCTTTCAACATCCAGTCCGGAATTGTTAATGGGCTTGCCCAAGATTTCAAATAATCGTTACGGAGAAAAAAAAAACGTAATAGATAAGTTTGTTGTTCTTCGAGCCCCCCAACGGAAAAGGAGGTTATGCCGTTGACGGCAATTTGCATCAGATTTACACAATCCTATACTGAAAGGTAATTTCATATACATATGTATGAATTGATTGATTGGGGTACGGCTATCATTCATTACATTTTGTGTTTTATAAATGTCGTTTAAATGAAATAGCTACTTTTCTCGTGGTGTGAAAGTCTACTGTACTACTGTAACCGCGTGAGCCGCGAAACGAGCGAAATCAGTATGCTTTTTGAGTATATGTTTGAGGTCCTTTTTAATTCAGTCATTATACTTCGTGTAAATGCATGTACTTCTGCAATTACTGATAACTGACATATAATATCGGAGAATGTAGACAAACACTGTTGACAGTGTTCCTAGGTCCGCTGCATTATCACAAATCATTATAGACTTTTTTATTAATAGTATAAGGTATATTATTCCAAGCGGATGATAGTATAACTATTGCTCGATTCGAGGTCACCATACATAAAATTGATTGTAAATCTGAAATAGTGAAAATAATTTGAAACAGTCTATATACACTATTTTACAGTTATACTGGTGAAATTGTTTTATCCACTTGGAATAATATACCTTATAATATTAATCAAGAAGTCTATAATGATTTGTGATAATGCAGCGGACCTTGTAACACTAACAGTGTTTGTCTATATTACTGTAATTCGTTGATTTCTCCTAGGAGTTTTGATACGACAACCTTTTGATAGTATTGATTACAATAATTTGGTAGATATAATTTTTCAGAAACCAGAACGGCCCTCTATCACATATTGCTACAATCGGATCGCAATTGAATAGTAATTGGACTGCATGTAATATAAACAGTACAAAACTGGAAGCTCTCAGCTGACTCGTAATTTTTTTTATCCTTTTCCATCTATGTACACCTTCTCACATTTTGTATTTATATTTTGTTTATTTTTTCAGCAACAATATGGGGGAAATAACCCACGCCAAAGTCAAATTCCTGATTGACGACTTTAAAACTACGATCCCTATCAGGGATATAATCGAGTTTGAAACTGATCTGCCAAGGGATAAAAATGATTTTAAGAACAATTATATCTATACATGTTGGTATAGTGATAATAAGAATCCAGAACTCCAAAAATATGGAATCCAAATAGGACAATTGTGTGGTGAGCAACTTATCAAGTTTCATGTATCGTAATAAAAATTTATTGTATAATAATATTTTGTCTTTGTATATTTTACATAATCTGCTTTTGAAAACGCTAGGCCTATATTTTCACCACTGCACGACAACATCAGAGATAGATATAATCGACAGCAGGTCAAAGAAAAAAGCGAATCGCAATCCTCTGATGATAACGGAACTTCTGATGAAGCAGAAGAAGTTGGGCAAGAGGAAAACGAAAGTGATGAGGAAGGAGAAAAAGAAGACGAAGTACATAGTAAAAAAACAGCTAAAATAGTATGTGCACAAATTTACTTTTAAGACTTATAAGAGATTTTACGATAATATTTGTTTTTCAATTTTTGATAACAGTTTTGGTTATGATTTATATACCAACGTCTCTGGCTAATAATAACATTTATTTCTTCTGAACCTGCAATCGAGCTTGTAATGCTCTGTAAGGGAACGGGTACACCTTCAATTGTAAAAAAAAGAAAGATTGATTTTTTATTGTTATAAATATTTAAAATTGATTTAAAAAATTAATATTGTATATATTGAGGTATGATGTAAAATACATAAAAGAATATTTATATGTGCCATGTACCAGGTACAAGATGTCTTCGTAGACCAAAGTTCAGAATTATCATTTCTCAGCTACCGCAGACTTCATTTCATTTTGGGCATCGAATAACACTTTTATACTGGTACATCTGTTTGAAACACATGTCATTAGGTTATGAATGTGGGAATTTGTAAATAATAATTATTTAAAAAAGTGATCTGGGAATTAACAAGAAAAATTGTTGAAACAATTGGAAAAATGACAAATTTTATATAATGTTCATTTTTTGACATTTTAAGGTGTATCCGTTCCCTTAGCAACATTTTATTTCAATTACGATTATAGTAAATGTATTTATTCTTTTGTATCATGCGATATATTGTTTTAGAATAAACGCAAGCTGGCAAAGAAAATGAGAATAGAAGAAGAAAAAATTTTAAAAGTTAAAATGGAAAAGCTTCAACAGACAGAAACATTAAGTTTGAAAAATGTTGCTCCAATTGTAGAAGAGAAAATGTCAACCACCAGTATCGATAGTGCTAGGAAAATAGTTTTTTTAGAAAGAGAACTGAATACGTACAAAAGAAAGTATGAAGAGTTAAAAAGAAGGTTTGAGATGCAGCAGGATAGAATTGAAACCCTGCAGACTCTAAATCAAAATTTGCAATTTGCAATTATTAGGCCAAACACAGAGATTGATAACAAAGGTGAATTTTTCATCATTCAGATATTATAATAAATCATCTTTAAACAAATAATTCTTGTTTTCAGGTCAATCAATAGCAACAAAGACAGAAGAGGTACAGTAAAATATATTTTTTTTCTACATGACCATACATTTTGAATTAAATATACAAATAATTAACGAATTATATTTTTTGTACAATAAGGTCTCACCGATTAAGTCTCAGTCAAACTTGATGATTACTTCACCACTATTATCATGTTGCAGTACGCCCAAACGCTTTCGTTTCTCTAGTATGTATTATATTCAATCCTATTTCATGATAATATTATATAATATTATTAAATAATATTTCACTTATAATTTTTAGAGGAAGTTCCGTCTATTAATGAACCGAACTTATCACCTGCAAATTATGAAATTGACCATGATCCAAGTCCAAGCAATTCTATGAAAGTATGTGTATCAGATTGAATGCCTGTTTGCATAATTTATAGAGGGAAAATAACATTATTATTTTACAGGATGAATGTAAGGAAGATGGTGGAAATAACATCCCTGCAAATCTTGAACAAAAGCAAACTGAGAAAGATGAGGTCAAGGACACGATAACTGATGACAAGCAATTCGAACAGAACGGAAAAAACTATGAGAATAAAAAGGAAAGCAACACAAATGAAGAGAAGCAAGACGGAAAAAATCAACAGAAGGACATTGAAAATAAAGACGAGCAAGGTGAAGATAGTCAAGAGGATATTAAAAAAAATGAAAAGAAGCTGAATAGATATAAACGTAAACGTAAAAATGAAAGCACGGAGAGTGAAGTAGAAGTGAAAACATCGAAAAAGTGCACAGAATCTAGTTCTGAAGAGTCTGATGTTATAAGAAGAAAAGAAAAGAAAAGAAGAAAAATGAAAAAGCAAAAGAAGAAAATCACTTCTTCAAATACTGAGTCTGACAACTCATCTGATAACAGGAAATATAAAAGTCGAAAGTTAAAAACTAAGAAAAGAACAAGAAAACATTCGCATTCCACTGACACAGGATCTGATTCGGAAGTATCTACTAAGAAAGATAAAGAGCATAAAACAAGTTGCTCATCAAAACATAACGACAAAATTCGAGAAACGAAAGATACAGGAAAAAGTGGGCGAAAGTTTGGGTCAAAATTCATTGACCCTGTAACAAAAGAAAAAGTAAGATATTGTTTTATACAGTTACTAATTTTTCTACAAACATTTAATATTTTTTCAAATAATTTCACAAAACAATATTTTATTTGTTTTAGAAGCTATACATAAAACACGATATCTCAGTGAACCGAGATGATTTTTCTGGTTGGATAAAGAAGAAATCAGAAAGTTTATTTGCAAAGAGTATGCTAAGTTCGTTTTATCCCCCCGAGGAACTGACTAAAAGATGTATAAAAGAAGGTTCCAATGTTATTTCTCCTCACAAGGCTGATGCAATTGAACGTAAGATTAATATTATTATTGTTATTATTATAATAATTATTATTATTATTATTATATTATTATTACAAAAATTTCTTTTTTCATCGGAGCCCTTCGTTACTATATTTATAGACAAGGTACTACCAAAGAATCACAAATACTGGAAAAGTTAAAACACATGAATCATTATTTTACCGAAGAAATTAACAAAAGCATTCAAGATGCCAAAAAAGCTAATAATAACTCTGGTTAAGTTAAATGTTTTATTTTAAGTTTACATTTAAAGAGTATTGACTACCAAATGTGTTTCTACTATACGTATAAAATATGTATGTTCATATTTTAAGATAATAACGTATGTATTTCGTCGATTTTTGTAATTAATTAATTACTTCATGTCGGCAAAACTTAAAGCATTTATCTAATATTCGATATTTTTGTTACTACTAAACTAATTCAAAGTGCAACTTTCTATTTACTCGTTAGTAATTCAAGTTCTTTTCTTAAGCGACTACAAATATATGTATTGTGTTAAGCTATTGGCTTCATTTTTATACACGTATGTACTTATAAAATTACTATTTGATATCTGTACTTGCGTACCTTATATTTCAAAAGCTTCGATCATTTGTAGTGGGTACTTACCCGTAACATATTATTTATTTTAATAAATAAATATTTCATTGAATGTTCTATTATTATTTCAAAAACAATTTTTATTAATAGCTGTTGGGACATGTATCTACATTTTGTCAAAAAAATTATTCATGTAGACATGAATAAATTTTGCTTAGAAAAATCCACCTGCTTTTGTTTCAAAAATACACCTGGATATCCAGCTGGATATCCACCTAGAATCCATGTCGGATCCACATGGAATCCATCTCAATCCATGTGGATATCCATCTGGAAATCCAGGTGGATAATCCAGCTGGATATCCATCCAATTATTTTCAACAGGGACTATACCCTGTTTCCATGTTAAGCTTTGAACCCACTTGTGACTGTAACTTTTAGTATCGACTGTTATACTGTGCTCTATTGTCCTATTGTAATTTTCAGGTCGATTATTTAGCTAATTTGGGAGGTCTTAATGCATCTGACGCAGCTGCAGTATATATGAAAAAGAGCTTTATAGTAAACCAAGATCTGGCAAATAACGTGACATGGCATGGCTCAAGAACAAATAATATTACTGCACTAAAGCAAACTCGATTTACTAAAGCTTGCGAAGGTATTTATTATAATTCATTGTACATACATTTATTTAAATTTATTTTTTATTCAAATTTGGAATGTTTTAGAGGCCATGTGCGAAAATGAAAGCATATCCAAGTCCACTCACACGGATTTCACTTGGGCAATGACAAAGGCACTGAAGTGCGTCAAAGAAGAGTATCGGCGAAGAAAAATCAAGCGGGCTCATGGGCATGGCGCAGCTGGCATTGAGGATGGAAATTTGCCCCCACGTAAAATACCAAGAAGAATGGAAAACCATGTCAACGAGGGACACGCCAACCAGGTCCAGTTTGAGCCGAACGATGATCAGATGCTCGATCACAACGATCATCAGATGGTCATAGAGAATGAGGTGATGAAACAAAATGTTCAACTGCATGAGGAAGTGTTAAACGAGCAGCGCAACAACATGAACAACAACAACGGTAAACATCTATAAATATGTTTTACTATAGCACTTAATTGCAATTTTTGTTATTAATATATTTTTTTCAGTTTACGTTGAAATTGTGGAGGTCGCCAACCACGATCAAGCCATGCAGGAGGACGCCATGCAGGAGGATGACGGTAACCATCACAGCGAGGACGCAATGGAATTTGGTGACAACGAGCTGGATGCCACTCAAATTATTAATGATGAATGGGTATTTAACGACAATGAGCTGGATGAGGATGGACAGGACGGTAAACATGACAAGGAGAAACATTATGAGGAGGAACAAAATGAGGAGCAGAATGAGGACGATGAAGCCATATACGAAGGATACGACAAAGTGCTCCGGCTTTATGGATACGGAAAATTAAATGAGTAATTTTTTTAAATTAATATTTTGATTTAATTAATAATAGGGTACGTTGGAGGGGCACAGAAAAGGGGATGTGCCTCACAGAGATATAGGCAAAGCCAGAGCCTATCGCAACCTAAAAACAAAAAGAAAATTATTATCTATTTATTATAGCACACAAGAGGATGCATTATCGGAGACGACTTAACCAAAGAACATCCCTCTCCGCCAGGAAACACAAATAAACAGGTAAAACTATTGAATAAATAAATAAATAAAATAACAACAATTAACTATATAATAATTTTTTTATTTTAGTGCATCTATAATAATCACGTCAGAAACTCCAAACTACAGTTCTCAGTCTACTCGGTACAGCAGTTTTATTTGAAATTAAAAAAAAATTTGTAGTTTTTTATGTTTATATTAACATTTAATACATTTAATATGTAATATTTTATATATACTTGTATATATGTACGAAATAAATTCTTAAATTAATTTTAAAAATAAAATAATGTATTTATTAATAAAATATCAAAAAAAAAAAAAATATATATATATATATG
>UCOJ01002237.1:0-13991 GCA_900474305.1 Cecidostiba fungosa
GAGTATTTTCATAACAATGTATATATATATATACAGATCTGAATTTGAGAAAAAAAATGGAATAAAAAATGTTTGTTTAGTAGAGGTAATTTACAGTATTTCTAAAACAAAAAAGAGAAAAAATACACTTAGTCGCGCATAAATGAATCATTGTCATAAAATCAGCGATATATCGGCAGTGTAAAGTAACGACATTGCGTCATACAATCGGGAGTCACGCATATACAATATACGGTGCGAGGTGTAATGTTTTATAAAATAACTCATGAACGGTATACCATTATTGGGCGGATCGTCGGAGCTCGTAGGATTATTCATTACGTCGACGTCGTACTTAGCTTCGTTTTGTCGCTGAAAGTTTCGCCAGATTAGCAAAACCTTTCTCCGGTTAAATTATATATTTCTTTTGCGCTGTATTTATAAGTATACTTAGTAATTGAAATCGGCTAAAAGAGAACCTTCACCCGCCGGCGTCCACAGTCCACGTCACAATGACAAAATGCGATCGCGTTGGCGTTCTATACGTTTCGTTTCTTGATAAGGAACAGCGGAAGCGCCTGAAAATGGCAGAAGCTTAGGCTGTGTTATATAGTGATATTGTATGTATGTACATATGTATATAACTATGAAAATTACTCACTAGTGAATATATACGGTCATCAGGGGAGCATCACCTCGATTAGATCCGGTATCAGGTTTTTGTTGATGCTTCTTTTGCACCTGCTAACTCTCATTTTTGTAATACTTAAGCAAATAAAAGTCTTTATAAAAAAAAACCTCGATTAGATCCCTTTTTTTAAAATCACTATGGTGTCTATATGTCTACAGCTGGAACTGCTGCGAAAACGATACATCCAACCAACATCCAACAATGGAATCTTGACAAGCGTAATTATATAGATATAGGCACTTCCTAGAAAAACTTTTCGAGGTTAATAAACACGGTATAAAATGTTTACAGTTTTTTGGCACGTGTTTTTTGATTCGAATGAATTAATATGTCTTAGACTTGTTACTACTGTTCTGCACGATAAGTATAACATATACGTAGTGACAAAAGAGCCTGAACATGAAGATTGAAGACTGCATGCTGATTGGACATTCGCTTTTTTTGCCTTGTTTAGGTTTACTCACAAGTGGCGCCATTTAGCCCGTGTAAAAATAGATAATGCGGCAAAAAATTGAACTACTCTTTTATAGGCCAAATGTAAACAAACAACGGGTTTATTTTCTATACTTTTTCAACTGAAATTATAATAAATCAAACAGTTTCGCAAACTATTTTAATTTTTAGTAAAAATATATTATTGTCATTCTCCCTTGCAGTTTTACATGATACTATAGCAGCATCGGATTAATTTTCAAAAGGGTGTCCGAATTGTTCTATGCTCGGATTATTTGAAAGGGGGGATAACCTATTATCGAAAATGAGCATTTTGATGATACGTACGATTTGTACAATAATTTGCTGATGATCATTTCAAAATCTTTGTTTTTGAGCGCTAAAATGTTTAGGTGTATATTTGCCGTTAACTGTATTATAGGCGATAAATAGTATGTAAGTACTTAACATATATATGTATATGATACATTATAGTAGGTTTCATTTCTTCTAAAACGTAAAAAGCATGATTTTTCTCATATTTATTTAATGCGCCAAAGGGGTATTTCAGATTGTCTAATTGCGAGGCGCCAGAAGAGTTGCAAAATGGTTGCTGTACAACTGTGCTTTTTCATATGGAATTGATTAAGAAAATCATGCATCATTCATTTTAATTAAATATATAAATATTTGTAGAAATTTAAGTAATTGATTGCATTATAGGTAGACAAACATTGAAAAAACTGAAATAGAAGTCAAAATACATATTTACTTTATTAATAGAAAATTCAATACATAGTTCACAAAAAAATATATATATATATATATTAATTTGAATTATCATAACAAAGCCTATGCAAAAATATTAATAGTATATTACGTACCTAGACCGGGAAAATAAAGAACGTCGCATGTGTATTGCCGCCAGAGGCAAAGCCGAGGGTGGCAAACATGCGATCTGAGCATTCTTTATTCCCGGCCGTGGTGCGTACGCAATTTTACATGCCCCAGCGGACGGGAAATGTCACTTGCCGGCCGCTGGCATGTAAAGTATTTTATATTCAAATACGTATAAACAGGTTTATTATCATATCATTGTAACATCTTCCACCACACAATTATACTTTAACAGCAATAAGAAATTCATCGACCAAAAAACATTTTTCATATTACTAATATTGATAAAATACTCTGCTGGATGAAAATCAGTTATCAAGTAGTACTTTTATGGGTAGTTACCAGGCCAGGCAGAATGCGTAGCTCCGTCGATTTCACTCGCAAGTCTATTATCGCCTAGTAATCGATGTTGAGAGCCACCTATTGCTGCTCCGCATTCAAAGCATTTACTTTGTTGCATCGCGCCACCACACTCGCCTATGGTATAATAATGTCCATTAGGACACTTGAACCAATGACCTTGCTTGAAGCCCATCGCTTTTACAATCATTTGTCGTTCTATTTTAAGTTCAGTGCTAAACAAATGCATTAAGCTTTGTATTTCTTTTTTAACTTCAGCCTCCAATTTATTCGTGAATCTGTGAATACTTAAGAGTTTAGAAAGTGTAGTGCTAAATTCTTTTTTTTTTACTAAAGTAGAATATATGTAATCTTCTTTGCATAGTTCCACCTGGGAAACAAGAACAAGAACGTTTTTCAATATAGATCGTAAATAATTTATAATAATGTTTATTATTATTATTATTATTATT
The DNA here is from genome assembly GCA_900474305.1 of Cecidostiba fungosa. NCBI lineage: Eukaryota > Metazoa > Arthropoda > Insecta > Hymenoptera > Pteromalidae > Cecidostiba > Cecidostiba fungosa. Next base: position 2,812 of record UCOJ01002237.1, read on the forward strand.
ATTATTATTATTATTATTATTATTATTATTATTATTATTAAATGGAGAATTAAAGAGAATGAGAAACTTAAATCTTACCAGATAATCCAAACGTAAAAGTTCTGACTCTGTGTCCTTGACAGTTTGACTAGTGATTTGCCAATTTTTTGGAAGGGATTCCACTAACATATTAACTTGGTTTTTCACAGATTGATACACAGAAGCATTGCGATTTTTGACACGCAACAATATTTTTAATATGCGGTTTACAATGTCAAGAACAATTCGAAAAGTTTCGATTTCTTGTGCATTTAAAACTTGCTTTCTTTCGTTCTGTATTGGAGTTCCTCGATTCCACAAATCAGCCAAATACATTTTTAACTTCGGAAATTCTACATTAACATTAATAAAGGTTTTTAATCATGGCTGTAATAGTGTAAGATATTATGAATTGCAATTTATAATTTACCTGCTAAAAATCTATCAGCTGACATAGTTCTTAAAGTTGCAATATGCTCCTTTTGTTTTGTCTCCAAATCTTCCTGGTTATGTGAAAAATTCTTTTCTTTTATACACATCACATCTCTTAAATCACTCTTTATTTGATTCATTAATCTCATGCATTTTCTTATGGGTGTTTTGCATTTTGGACATACTTTCATTTGTACGGATTCACTAAATTCTGTTACCCACTTTGTTAACCCTTTACTTTCTATGCAATGCTTGCAATCTTCCAAATATACAAATCTGCAAAATTTTAAAAATTATTATTTACATTAAAAGTGTTAAAGGGTAGAAATGAACCCGATAAATAATCAGCTTACCTTGCATCTTCTTCATCTTCATCACCAAAGAAAAGTTCTGTTAGATCGTCTTTATTACATATTCTACACAGTGGCGGACAAGGATCGCCACAAAAGCCAACACAAGGATGGCCACACTTCAATTGTTTCTTGCAAGGTTCATTACAAGGCTCTATATTACATGGTTCCGAGCATTGATTCGAACATCGTCGATGTTCACATCCCCAATCACATTTTTCCTATGAATTAAGAAAATTGTTCATATACTTTTTCATATTTTTAAAAAATATATAAAACTCACTTTGCAAGGTCTACAGGGCATTCCACACTTCTGGGTACACTTACTGTGACGGCATTTCAATTCGCATTTTTTTTTACATGGCTGACATTCTAGTCTACAGGGTACTTCACACCTAAAAATATATTAATCCGTAGTAAATTTTCAATTATGCTGAACAATCAAATAAAAAAAAAAACTAAATCATTACTGATGTCCACAAATAAGAATATTGTTGCAAGGCTCTGCACAGCTGATGTGCAAGCGACCCTGCTTGCACGTTCCGCAAGTTCCCTTACACAAGTGCTTACATTCTAGTACTTCTTTACATGGAGCCGTACAATATTTCAATAGTTCTTGTGATTTTGGGTCTATTTTGAGAAAAAAAAAATTAATAATTTATCACAATAAGGTTTTGACAAAATTTATGTAATGGCTCACCACTTGATTGTAAATAACATGGCACTTGTAAGACATGTCCACATAATCCGGGCGTGCGAAGTGCCACTAGAGTTTCACAAGCTATGGTGCAAGCATCTTTGCACCTGTTAGTACATGGATGACCACAGCGTAAAATTTTTTGACATTTACCTCTGCATTTGGATGGAGAGGCTTCTTCGCAACATTTTACTTCTACATCGTGACCACAAGAACTTCTTTTCTTCAACTGAAAAGTCATACCGATATTATAAATAATTCAACTTTTATGTATTTAATAAACGGAGTCAAGCTGAGACATACTTTAACTTGACAGTTTAGGCAGGGTTCGCAGCATTTCGATGGACACTTATGACCGCAAGTTCGTGGACGCGTACACGGCCTTTGACACATGACATCTTCCACATTATTAGAACACACGAACTGTTTGTAGAAGTGCCCACAGGTGCGTGTCTTTTCGACTAATATGGGACAAGGTCCGCATGGCTCGTGACATCGTTTCTTGCAGCTGTGATTATTCTCGCAATTATCGTACGTTCTAGGACATTCTCTGAAGCACTTGTACTGAAAATCAGAAACCAGACAATATAAAATATTTATCAGAAAAAAATTTAAATATAAAATATTTATCAGATAAAACAATTCTGAACTGCAGAACAGATGCATCGTTTTTTTAAAAGCATAATATCAAAATACCTGAAGATGTTCCGGATCTTTGGTAACGTGACACTTCAACTTACAAACATGTCCACAATGCAATCGATTTTCCTCACAGGGGTGAGTGCATACAGCATCTTTGACAGGCAAATAGCAAGGCTTCTTGATGACGTGATTACAGTCTGGTAGAATGGCATCAACCTGTTAGTTAAAAACAATTGATGAGCATAAATTTAGATTCTGCCATCAATATTAGAAACCTAGATCAAAATTAAGATTATAAAAAATTACCACAAAAGTACACGCAAACGTTTCAGGATCTGTTGAACATAGCATCTCCATGGTATGACCACATTTGAGTTTGCGCTTTACCTTAACTTTACAGGGTTCACAGCCTTGATAACATCGCAATGGACAGGGATGATCATTTGGGCATCTTTTGATACATGGCTGCTTGCAATAATACTCCTTATGCTCTCTATCTAATATATGACAGACACTAGTGCAGATATGCCCGCAATTCAAAGGTAAATCACATTTCTTCGAGCACCCGCCCTCTGGGCATTTCTGAAAATCTTGTAGATCTTTTACCTAAAATAAAGAAATTATCATTGCCAAATTAATTCCAAAGGTTATTTTCTATTTTCTCAACGAAATTTTACCTGGGTGATTTGCTGAGGATGAATCTGGCATCTTAACTCAAGAGAGTCGCCGATTGCATTTTCCTCTTCCAGAACCTTCCTAATTTTGGGCCAGATATTATTTTTTACTACTAGATCTTTCATATTACCCATGATGTACATGCCGTCCCGTGCACGCGATAAGGCAACGCAGACTCTGTTCTCCTCCTTGAGAAAGCCAATGTTTCCTTCTCCATTGTTGCGAACAAGAGATAGAAGAATAATTTTGTTCTCTTCGCCTTGATAGTTGTCTACTGTAGTCACTCGCATTTGTCTAAGAATAGCATAACGTCCTGTTTCCTGAAAAAGTTTTCTATTCATTAAAACAGGTATTTTTTTTATTTCAATCAATACATGATTTCTGAATCAAAAAATTATAATTACCTTCATAAGGGCAAAAAGTTGCCCCGTGTAAGTACAAAGTATAGTAATTTCTGAAGCCTCATAGCCCTGCATAATGAGATACCTAGCGAAAGCTACCAAAAATACACACTCGTGCTCGTTGGCATAACTTTCTTCGTTATTATTACTGTTTTCGTGATTATCGTGATCGAGGAAGAAAAGATTCTTCACTACACCTTTGATATTATCACGCTTTAGCACTGATTCGTGATTGTATAACGTGTCGTAGATCGACGGCGTTATAAGTTTTGCAAACTCCGGCCGCATACGGTGCTGGTGTGCAAGCTGTGTACAGTCGCCCCTAGTTTTTACCATCCTCTCGAAGAGCGATATATTCAAGTTAAACTCTTTGCCCAATTTGTAGACCGACGCCTTTGGACGTAACTGCTTGTGGTCCCCTATGAGAATCGCGTGTTGACAGTGTTTAGTCATAGAGCAAACTACGTGACCTTCCAGAATTTCAGCCGCTTCCTCCACCAGCACTTAAAAAATTCAAAGGTGGACACGCATAAATTTTCTTGTTTCATTTAGACACGAAATAAATAATCAAGGTTACTCAGTAGTGGTATACCTATCGGAGCTTGAAGGGCACGCAGAGATAAATGTAGCTTAGCGGCTCCATTGGTTGTCAGCCCGACGATCAAGTGCTCTCTGAGCACGTCCAAGTCGACGATTTGCTTAACCTCGTTCAACCTTAAATTCAGCCGATGATATTGACGCTCTAGGTTGGCCAACTCATCTATTGCAGTTTGGTGACTTATCAGCACCCACTGCCAGTACATCCTCCAATTAGGATCGTCCACTGTATTACGATGACGCACGTTGAGTATTGGATGCTGAGCTAAATATCGCTGAAAACTTCCATTACACATTAATCCTTTAACAGCTAGAAATAGCTAGCAGCGGTTGAAGATGTTAAAGTAAGACTAATAATACTCACCTGCAAACTCAACCTTTGATTCGTTAACTTCATGCACATTTCTCTCCATTCCGGAGTCGGGTCAAACTGTAGGTCTTTGTTTTCTTCAGCCATACGTGTATACTCCTCGATGTCCTCTCTAGTCTTATTAAATTTAGCATTAATACTTTCTATGGGGAAAATCGGATCAAAATTATCATCAACCTTAAAGTCGTAATTTAATTCTAAATCATTATCCATGTGTTTATCTTCTTCATCATAATAACTAGGGTCATCGTCCAATTGCTCCTGCACAGTTTTTGCCGGTTCCTCGGGCTTCTTAAAACGCAAGTTCAGAACGATTTCTTCCCCCAAAAGCCACTTGACAAAGTCCTCGTTCGAAGCAAATCTTAATACCTCCTCTCCAAGGTACTTCGCGAGACAGGCTAAGGGTACAATGGCGTTTCGTGTCGTTAATAGCTGGAGACTCAAACGCGCCTTCTTCATTGAGCTCAGCACGGTCTCCAGTTCGTGCTTCGTCTCGTACATGACGGACGTCGCATCAGATCGCTTTGGTGTCCTCACCATTTTTCTACGCTCCATTAGTGTGAACTTCTTCATCTTCTCACTTTTCGAACGGCTGCCCACACGGACTATAGAATCGGTGTATGCGAGTATGCCTTCGAGAAACTGGTCCAGCGCATGATTAGTCAGACACACAACGACGATTGGCCCGAAACCCTTCCAGAGCTGCTGATTCGCTAGTAGAGTGCTGACTATCTCGAGAGCGATGAAAGTCTTGCCGGTACCCGGTGGGCCCTGAATCACCGCAAAATCCTGGGTCAGAGCGCACCTGAACGCCTGGTACTGCGATTCATCTAAACCCAGCTCTTTAGCTGAGGGCCAGGGCAGATATTGTGCAATAGGTAGCGACATATTCTTGTATATCATTGTCGTACGATGAGTGCTGGCAAGATATTTTGGTGGTCGAGAGTTCTTATCTCCGCGAACCAGGTACCGCTCCATCGGGAAGTTCTCTTCGTTCATCTGCTGCATGGCAGTGAGCACTGCCAGGTAAGGCTCGAAGTATATTTTCGATTCGAGCATGACGAAATCCGTATCGTACATCTCTCGAGTTATGTCCGTTCCTTGACAGGGCTCCACGAGAAGACATCCCTTCTCGAGCTGGCTTTCATTACGATCGACGATAGTGACGAAGAGAACAGTTTTAAAATTATCACTACTAAGAAGTAACAGACCTCCAAACATAAAACGCTTTGTGCGTTTCCAATTTATGCCTTTTATCGTTCCGAAATTCAATTCGATACCGACGCTCTTCTCCTTAACATCGGGAGCTTTCAAATTTACCTTTTTATAGACGCGAACATCGCTGTTTCGATTTTTCTGAGAACCATCCAGATATTGATGTATTCCGCTACGCAAAGGAGAGATAAAATCTTCTCTTAACAAACGAAATTGAACATCCAAGTAATGCTGGACTGAATCGTAAGCATCTTCGACTTTACATTTTCGGTAGAATGGCTTCGGGTCTTGTAAATCTTCCATTGTTGGTATGACGCTTAAGACTCTGAAGTCTTCAGGTGGATCTTCTTCGATCAGTGGTTCAGACAGGCGAACTTCACTGACTTTATTCTTTTTTTCAATTCTCTTAATTTCTTCTTTTAAGTCTTCAGACATATTCATCAGAGAGTTCTTAATACTTTCCTCAATTTTAAAATTTTGATTTGCCTCAATAATTGGTAGCATCTTGCTTAATTTTTCCAAAACGATTGTCAATTCATCTCGAGCTTTTGTGGGTAAAAGAGCAATTACTTTTTTGAAAAATTGAGCTAGGTCGGACCAGAATTTATTTTTATCGTCGTGATATAATCTATTTTTTAGTTTTTCCATTTCCGTCTCAAACGGCAATTTATTCAGGAAATTTTGCAAACTGTTTAAGAATTTGGGAGAACAAGCATTACTCAGAACACTCGTTGGCATTTCAGTAAAATCAGCTTGGCAAATTTTGTTCAAAATTCGTAATGTCAACACAAACATATCTGGTCGAATGTCATCGTTTAAAAACTTTTCAAACTCATTTTTACGTTTTTCTACTGCTATAATTACATCATTACTTTCTTGCTTACTCAAGGCATCTAAATTTGTAAAGGAAAAATAATTTCTACTTGGTTGATTATTTCTTTCAGGTCTATTGTAACCGCTTTCTCTCCTTTGGCCTTCATTTTGAATACCACTGCATTCTCTTCTTTGATGCTGTCCATTATGTTGATTCCAATTTCCTTCTCTCCTTTGCTGTCCTTGATAAGGCTGGTTATTTATACCATCTCTTCTTTGCTGTCTTTGGTTATTTGGGTTGTTACGGCCTTCCCTTCTCTGCTGTCCATAATTATTTTGGTTGATAGCAGCATCTCTTCGATGCTGTCCTTGATTATTTCGATTAATACCGCCTTGCTGACCAAATTGATGGGGATTCCTGTGATAAATGAATAACTCATGTATTATTATAATAAAAGTAAATAATTTTACTTACATTAAGTTTTGATATCCTATGAGTTCAGGCTGTCTTAATTGCAGATCCATTCTGTTGAGAATATATCAGCATATTAATTAATGTTTTCTAGAGATACATAGATATTAATCAATAATTATTATATTTAAAGATTAATTTTTTATTCTAATTTGAATAAAAAAAAAATTTGACATGTAGTTTAGGAACAAAACCTAATCTTTAGGTATAGTTACCTTGAGTCAATAAAAATTGAAAAAAATAAAACATTTCCAAGAAAACAAATTGCTTCTAAATTTAGGAATTGCTTTTGTCAGAAACTAAACTGTTATAATTTTTTATTTTGTAAAAGACATTTAAAAATCAATTTAAATTCTAATAGACTTTAAACAAATTACTTATTTATACAAATGATTCTTATGTTTTTTTATTGTTTGCTGTGTATATTATTATTTGCAAATAGCCAAGCATGATTTATAAAATAGGAAATTAAGAATAATTTATATATAATGTTAAATAATCCAGTGTTATAATCTAATTATACTTACAAATTTGGATACTGCAGACCTGCGTTGTTTGGTCCATTAGCTTGGTTTGCATTTCTTGCAAGATCTCTTACATTTTGATTGTGATTGTTGCCTGAAGAAAAACGTCTATTTTTAATTTCATGTTGTATTATGTTTGACAAGTTCAAATAAATTTTATTTATTTTACCAAATGATCATAGAATGAAACAGATCAATACTAAGTAAATTAAAACAATTTTGATCAGATAAATTATTGATAAATGAATTTTTATATTTTACTCTATTTTAATTGTCAAACAGTCTAATAATTAAAAAAATAAATGAATAAATAATTGAGGGTAGGAGGGTTTTCGCGTATTTCGTGTACGTTTCGCGTACGCGAATACGGGCCTATAGACAGACCGATCTATATGTTAGCTATTTATACTAAAAAAATATTCTATGTGACGAATACGACGACCGGCACACATTATAACCTATATACATATCTGTCGGTATACATATTCTCGGGCTATTTTTATAAAGCTTGTGCAGGAATCGAAACGTAAACAAACCTTCCAAACCGTGATGAGTATCAAAAGGAACTGATGTGACATTCAACCTTTATCGACGAAAAAAAAAACCATTCACTGTAAAACTCTGACTCAACGTTATCGCATAAGCAACAATTGATTTTCTTATCAGCACACTTCGCAACTCATCAGTTTACAGTCTTCAAACTGATTCTACTCTGCAGAGGATAATACTGATTGCAAACCTTCGCAATACAAGAACAAAATTTTCCTTTTCTATACATTGATCAAGGAGAGTCGGAGGAAATATCTACCTGTTTTTACATCAAAAATATGCACACATATCACTTCAATTTACACTGTTTCGTTTCGATAGATTTTCATGCAGTTATTGAAAAAAGGTGTTTGCGAAAGAAGCAGAAAAATACAACTAAAAATTGCTGAACATTCTACATACTTGGCACGAGCGAAATGAGGAAAAACAGTACTTTTAGTTCTAAATTACACTAACAACGTAAAAAATACTCACCATTGTTCAGCCGGTTAGGCGGGCGATTTGGCGGCCTCTGCATGATTATCGCTTTATTGCCGTCCTTCGTAACAAAGGAGACTTTTCGATCACATTCACGATCAGTAGCTTCTTCTTCCAAATAGCACCAAAACACAAAAGCAATACCAAATAAAATCAGGAAAACGATCATCCGTTATTATTAGCGAGATTCACAACTGGTCTTTTCCGCGATTCAAAGCGACGTAACGTAATTTGAAGCGAATATTGCAGCAGCTGATGTAGGCAAGTCTCGACTCGAGTCTCCGACTCTCCGGTATCCAAAGAATGATGGACGGAAGAAAAGTCCCGAACTTTATCGTCGGAACGGCCGTGGTGGAAGTTAACCTATGTCCAGGTGGTGGCGCCGACTGGCGAGAGTTGAATGCGCTACGCGCCAAAATTGGTACGATTTGAATGAAGTATATAATATTATAGATGCTGCGGATTATGTCAACAGTGGCAGTTGTTGCGTGCGTTTGGAGCGTTGTTCCGAGGAGCTTCGACTTGGGTTTCTTGAGCCCACTGATAAGGTGGAATATAAATTATTATTATTAAAGTGAGTATTTTTGGAATGCATGATGGTTTATTGAAAATGTAATTTTTGTTGTAGATATGGGTTCTCTAAGCGACGATGGTGAATTTTAAACATTGATAAACCATAACAAGTAAGTAATAGTATCAGTTTAAGGTTAGAATTACAGTTACTCGGTATTTGTATTTATATATACACAAAATCCACGAAAAATTGTTATTTATCACTTTATCGTGATAAAGCGTATTACAGGTAAAACTGATAATGCCGCGAGAAATGTTTTATTTTAACATATGATGATAAAATCTTGTTTGTTAAAAAATAATAAATAAATGAAAAATTTCCAGATGTAAAAGACAAAAATACGATATTTATCAGAATATAAACATATTTATAAAGTCAGCATCATGTCTAACAATTATTTTTTGTGGTAATAGGTATAAAAACGGATTTTTAAGCTGACGTTGATAATTTAAAATTAATTATTTGTAGAATGGATGAAATTCTTAAAATAAAATATAACAACTTTTTTTTAAATAGTAAATGTTTATTTTTAAAAATCATTAAAATTTGTTATAGAAAAAACAATGGATAAGTTAATACATATAAACCACACGTCAGTATTATAAAAGATTTTCGTTTAGTGTTACAAAATATTAGGTGACAAAAAGTAACAACATTGCAATATCCTTTTTACATGCATAGACACATATGAGGAAACTCGCAAAAAATATTCAGTTAAAGCGTTCAAAAACTTAAAAAAAAAATCATTGCTAATTTTGGAGGACAATTTTGACCTTATTTTATACATGCAGAAAGTGAAAAAAGATATTTCTATGAAATTGGTCTTAGGAAATGTTTACTCAAATTCTCTGATGTGTGAATTTAATAATACTAAAGGCTATATAACTTAATACTATATAACTTAAAGATGATGTATAAAAAGGCAGTAAAAATGTAATATAATAATAATACAAACTTCTTAAAAATAGTTTTCTTTTCTAGTAGTACAATCAAGTACTTAAATGAACACTGAGTTTAAAATGATATTTAAAAATAGATGAAAATCTAAATAACAGATTTTGAATCATAACAGTCTTTAACAAGTTCAGTGCTGACAATGTGTATAAGCCAATTTTTAAATATTTTACAAAACTAAAACCATTTTTGAACGTTTGATCAACAAATTTCCTATCACCAATTTTCAAAATTATAAGGAGTAAAAAGATAGAGCTCAAAATCGATTTTTTTTAATTATACAATGCGTTAAAATGCAAATAAATTACATCGATTTATGACACAAATATGGCACATACAGAACTGAACCTGTTAATGACTTATACATAATATATGAAATAAGACGCTATAAATCACTGTTTTGGTTTGCGCTAATCAAAATTTTCTTTTCATTTCATTCATTTTCATGATCAATTCGTCATTCTGATACTTCAGATTGTCGATTTCACTCTGCATTTGGGCAAATCTGGAGTCACTGTTATTTCCTAACATTTCTAAAATTTCTTCAACAGATGGTCGCTTTTGTAAATCCTCATGAACTGATCTCATGACGATTTGCGTCTGAAAACAGATATATTTTAATAATTTTTGTGATTTAAGTTTTGATATGAAAATATAATATTAACGCTTACCCATATAGGATATTTATTTTTCAAGTTATCTGGTGCGATTTGTTTTTTCAAGTTCTTGACTTCGCAATTACGCTCATGATCCGATTGCATTGGGAACATAAGTTCAAACAGGACTATTCCAAAGCTGTATACATCGCTCTAAACAAAAAAGAATAAATTTTTTAGTAAAATTAAATTTTATATTTCACACAATTTTATCGATATTATGTTTTTGTACTAACAGTATCTGTAAGAATTAATACAAAGAAAGCAAAATAAAATAGCAATAAAAATCCTAAAAACAGTAGATTTCTCAAATAAATACTAACTGTAGAAGACATACATTCGGCGTATTAATACTAGCTTATTTATTAAGACTAACGATTTTTCATTGGAAAATAATATATTTTATGTAACACGAACGATTTTCGCGTTTTTTGTACCTATTATGCGGGCCTAAAGCGGTCAACTCTTTTTTGACCGGCGAGCAATAAAATTTAGCGGGCAATAAAGTATTATTGCCCGCTAAATGCAGGCAATAAAGTGTTATTGCCCGCATTTAAAAAAATATTGATTTCATTGTATTTATTATCAATTTTGAATCAATAATTTCAATAATTTATTTATTAATAATAAAATAATATAGTCCAATATTCGCATGGTTGCCGTGTCAAAAAACAGTCACGTCAGCCCCGGATAATCGGCACAAAAACCGCTTAAATCGTTCATGCGTAACATAAAATATGATGTATACCAAGGGCTAAGTGGGC
>UCOJ01002238.1:0-13977 GCA_900474305.1 Cecidostiba fungosa
GAGAGAGAGAGAGAAAGTCATCACTACTCGTTATTCGCGAAATAACGAGTAGCGATGACTTTGTTAAAAATTGACTGCAATCTGATGTCCAGCGCAGTAGATTGTTGAAAAATGTTTTTGTCAACGCAAGTGCTTACATCTGCAATAGTATAAATATGAATCACAATTTTGAATATATTTGAAATTTAAATATTAATTATTAATTATAACCAACCTTGTGACTTTTCAGAAGAGATAATATTGAACGTATAATCCATATTATTATGTACAATCTCATCTGATTGTACTAGTTTGCAGACTCGTACTTGAGAGGCTATTGTCTGGAGTAGGAATCGAACTGATATATAAGGGATCAGATTGACAAATAAAAGACTAATCTGCTATCATAAGTTCTTCGGATTCAATGGTAGTCTTTTCGACGACATAAGTACTCATGTCTAGAAAAATACATGAATTATTATTACTATCATAATCAAATTTTAAATAATAATTTCAACTATCCTTGTAAATAATTAGGAGCGACAGAATCACTATTCTCATGTGTACTACATGTCTGATTTAAAGTTATATATTCTTGATTTTCAATTGAATTGAAAGAATTGGTAAGCTGACTCAAGTTATCCGAGCTGTTTTCTATCAAGTCTTGATGAAATATTATTTCCAATCTCGTTACATCTATATTGTCAAATGTCACTCCAGGATTATCTATCACATCAACTCCACTATCGTCTGTTAGATTCTGATTGTTTACATTTGTAATATTATCTAAGATGAATAAAATTTACAGTTCTTACAACTTCATAACAAAATTAAGATAAATAATAAAACCATTAAAATAATCTTTAAAAAATCATATTGAAAATTTATTGGAGTTTATAATTTACAATTACTACTACGTCTACTGTTCTTATGAATAGATACAAAAGTCACATTTATTTACCAGAAGTGCCTCTTAACTTTCTCCAAGTTTCAAAAAGACTTTCTAACTTAATGTCTCCAGTACAGCTTTCATTCAATTCATTTCGTCGAAAATCATCTAATATAGTAGAAGAAAGACATTCCTTTTCGAAAGTCTGGAGGAACGTGTCATTTTTAGATGAGCTATCTGTAGCAGTTATTTTCATTGCATCCTCAGCAATCACATTTTCCTTATTTTTTTTCCTTTTGTTAAGTATATTGTACTGTACTGAACCAGGGTTGAACGGAAATAGTCCACAGCCTCGGAACCCACTTACAATGCAGTTTGAAAAATTGTATGTGTCCAAAGCTGTCTTCAAAATTTCAGCGAACATATATTTTTTTACATCTACAACATTGTTCTTTATCCTCCAGGAGTCGTTAGCTTCTTTATACTTGTCTTTTAAAACGTGAAATAATCCTACATCCAGAGGCTGTATAATGTGTGTAGCATTTGGATAGAGTCCGATCAACTCTATTTGTTTTTCTTTACAAAATTTTGCTAACTGCATCGTTACATGTGAAGAATGGTTATCTGCGTATAAGATGACAGGAAACTCAATCCCATTTTCAACTAGCCAGTTATAAAAGACATTCACTATATACTCATAAAAACTATCAGCTGTCATCTAACCTTTTTCTGTGTTGCGTACTGCCTAATCACTAGGTATTTTTTACAAGACTTCTTTTCTCGGAGTAGTTTTCAGGTCAAATAAGATCATCGGAGGAAGTAGTTGTCCAGATGCAGCCGCAGTAAACAGAACAGTGAGATTACTCTTCTCGTTCCCACTTACAACCTTGTAGATTGACCTCGCTCCTTTCTTGGCGATTACAGCATCATTCTTTGGAGGCACTAACATGAAGGATGATTCATCCAAATTGAATATCCTTTGTGGATCTAAGTTCAAAAGATCTTTTTCCACCAGATACATCTTTAATTTATAAAACCACTGTCGTACGTCACTCTCTGATACCGATACCCTTGTAGTAGTAAGATTTTGAACAGAGCGGACACTCAAGATGGGATGTCGTTTCATGAACAGTCGATACCATTTGTATCCTGGTCGAGCATCTTTGAATGGATTATCCCTTCCTATACTCATGATATACTCTTTAGCTGTATCCAACATCAGTTTTTTGTTAACAGGAAAGCACCGCTCAGCACAATAGAGAATCCATGTGACAAAGTCCTTTTCTTCAGACTCAGTGAGCACTGTTGAAGCACCTTTTTTGGAGATGATTGATGGTTTATCCCTCTTAATGAACCTGAATAGCGTGCTCTTGGGGATTCCGGAGCTGTCTGCTGCTTCACGTAAATACTTCCCCTTGTGAATCGCATCCAAAGCTTCTTTGATCGACTGTTCACTATACACTCTCTCTACTCTTTTCTTTTTTTGTTTATTGGTTTTACCTTTCTTCTTTGATTTACTTTACTTAAATTTCACTTCTTGTTCTTTCTTCTTCTTTGGCGTATTTACAGTTTTTTTCTTGGTTTTGGCCATTTTCTGCACAAGTTTGGATCTCGGTAAAAGTAATTGAAGTACAATACATATTAATATGAATATTTATTGATTGTTTATTGGAAAATAAAACTGAATAAGTATGATACATTAACTTACCTAGACTGTTGATAGAATCAGAGGTTAGATTGAGGTTAGATTGATCCACACACAATACTGCACTTCAACTAATTTTTCTACCGGCTATAAGTACTTGACTACATACGTCAAGTTTAACAATAATGTTTAAACTATATCTAGCTTAAATTTCTTGCAAAATACCGTTTTAAACACTATTGAAACACACGTCCCAGCAATGGACACGCGGTGATACACTAGTCACGCCGACGAGTCTCAAACTGGGACACACAGCGCCATTCCGTCTCAGTTTCGGCAACTCATACAAAAACTTGTCCAATTATGGAACACAAGATTAAAAGTAAAATTTTCTATGCAATCATCAAAATAAGCACTGATTTTATTTATTAACGTAAGCAAAATGTGTAAAAACATTATTTCGCCTATGGATGTGCAAAATGTTATTAAATCAAGGATAGAAAAGTTACACTCATACTTTTGAAACACATGCAAAATGGCGATTTTTTACTTGGTTCATACGCATTCTTGAAGGAGCATTTTTTATTATTTTTTTATAAAACATTTTACTTATCAAAATAAAAACAAATAGTGCGATTAAATACGTAAGAACTCCGAAAATATTAAACAATTTTTGCTTTTATTTTCCATCTTAAAGTGTAACAGATAGCAAACATTATTTATTATCGTCTCCGTATGGGACACACTTTTAACACTTCCAGTAATGGCCACTTTACCTTAGTGTGGTTGTGTAAGTGTATATAAAGCATTTCGGCAAATCGTAGGGTATATGTGTCTTTTGTTCTGTCTAGTATCTGTGTTTCGTCTATCTTGAATGTGTGGTTTGTGTTTATGTTGTGTATTGCAAGAGGAGATCTCTCATCTTTGTTTTTTATAGACAGTGTGTGCTCTCTCTTTCTATGTTTTAAATGCCTCGTAGACATACCAATGTAGGTTGCGTCACAGTCATTACAGTCTATTTTGTAGATGATATTGTATATATCATTTTCTTCTAATCGGTCCTTGCCTAGTTTTATGTATTGGTTGAATTTGTTTGTTGTTTTATTGATAAGGGACATGTTGTGTTGTTGTAAGATGCCTTTGATTTTCGGGTTTATGTGTTTATTGTAAGGGAGCACTATTGAATTAAAACTATTAATTTGTGGGCGTGTGTCTTTGTTATTGTTTGTGTTATTATCATTTGAAGATGAGATGTGAGTTATTCTCTTTCTCACATATATTGATATAAAATCCTGTGGGTAGTCATTGGCGAGGCGATAACGTTTAATTTTGTTTATGTTATTGTTATGGAAACGTTTATCTGACAGCTGTATTGATTTATCTACCAAGCTGTAAATAATTTTATTTTATTTTATTTTATTTTATTAGTTCAACGGGTTAAATAGCCCTTTACAAAGTTTTATTATATCTATTAGATAGAACGGTAATCCCGATAAGAAGTATAACTTAAAATTAAAGAAGTATAAAATTATATCATTACATAAAATTAAATTAATATTGCGCGAGAAATGACCGCAGTCTGTGTTTGAATTCGCCAATAGCGATGACAGACTGCAGCTCCGCAGGTAAGAGGTTCCAGGACCTTTTTAAACGATTTAAAGCGGAGTAAAAGCCCGCATTCGAAGCCGCATCGCCTTCACGGATAACACGTGGATTGCGTAGAGAGTAGGCCAGTTGCCTATATTGAATAGCGTTGCTGATCTCAGCAGACTGGATGAATCAACGTAAGATCCGAAAGGCGAGCAGACAGTCGTGATAGTTATGGAGAGATTTTATAGTTTGGACGATGAGGTCAGAGGCAATCGCTGAGTAATCGTGCTCGAATGGATGTATAGGGGTTCTGCGCTTGTAGGCGACATACCGAATGAATCCGTGTTGCACCGACTCAAGGTCTCTAATCCGAAGCAGCGTGTGAGGGGTCCAGATTTGACAAGCGTAATTGAATTGAGGTATAACTAATGTATTGTAGAGATAGATTATTGAAGTTATGTCGGTAAAGTCAGAAGTAGTCCGTTTAATAAAACCTATTAGTTTAGATGTTTTGGAGGTTAAAAATTCTATGTGTGCATCGAATGAGAGACCAGAGTCGAATACAACACCCAAATCCCGCACCGTCGACACCCGCGTTACAACATCGTTCCCGATATAGTAGTCATGCAGCAACGGGTTGCGAGCCTTGCCGAAAGAAATAGAGTAACATTTAGAGATATTAAGACTCAGGCCGTTGCTGCTAGACCAACGCACAATCTCATCAAGATCTGCCTGCAAGCGCAGGGCGTCGGCGCTGGATCGTACAGTGGCAAATATTTTGACGTCGTCCGCGTACAGAAGAATTCTCGCGAATTGCAGTTTATCGATTATATCGTTAATGTAGACGCAAAATAAAATGGGTCCCAGGTGGGAGCCCTGCGGGACCCCACAGGTGATAGTGACAACATTAGACAGCGCGCTACCCAGCTTTACCGCGAACGACCCTCCCGTAAGATAGCTCTCAAGCCATTTAAACACGCAGCCTCTGATACCAAGATTCCAGAGTTTATCGAGTAAAAGACCGTGATTTACGGTGTCGAAGGCCTTGGAGAAGTCAGTGTAAATTGCATCAACTTGCGTGGAGTTCTCCAAAGCCTCCGACACGTAGTCATTGAAAATAAGAAGATTTGTGAGAGTCGACCTACCCCTGGCAAAGCCGTGCTGCTCCTCAATGATTAGTAAAAATATTTTATCGACTATGAAATTGATAACAAGAGCGTCAATTAATTTCGAAAAGATCCCGAGAATAGAAATTGGTCGATAATCTTTGACATTATTAGAGATGCCATTCTTGATAATGGGTACAATATGTGAGAGTTTCCACTTGTCAGGGAAATAGCCGCTTGCGATAGATAAATTAAATAGGTGAACTAATGGAGATTCAAGGGAGGAGCAGCATCGCTTCACAAAAAGGGGAGGCACAACCTCTGGTCCAGGATTACCACTATCTTTAAAATCGCTAATCACTGCTCGCAGCGAGGGCACAGTAATTTGAATGTCAGTCAAAATAAGCGCAACGGGATCCGCATTTCTGGCTAGTCGACGAGGAAGTGAAGTGTTATTATTATTGTTATTAATCGATCCAAAGTGTTTGGCAAACAAATTGGATGCTTCCTGATCGGAGTTAGAGGAACAGTTATCTAAAAATACATTTCGTGGAATGTCTCTATTTTTCCTTAACGAATTTACATAAGTCCAGAAATTGCGGATGTCCCTGCGTAGCCCGGCTTGTACAGATTGAATATAATTACGGTACTTAATTCTAGAGAGACGAATACATTGCGCGCGGAGACGTTTAAATTCAATTTCATTACCCAGAAAGGGTGAAAATTTCAGACTACAGTGCGCGCGCTTTTTGGCAACGATGAGATCCTTTAGCTCGTCATCGTACCTTTGCGGATATGTACCGGCAGCGATCCTACAGAGATGGACGTATTCATCCACGACTGAACCCAATACAGCCTGCAAACCTTGTAAACACTCATCAACTGAGGCACTCGATAGGATAGGCTGCCAGTCCACATCCGCAAGGGCGCGATTAACGAGAGAATAGTCCGCTTTGGCGAAGTTACGATAAAACGAGGCACTAGGTGCAGGCACAATCGATGAGTTGACCCTGAAGAGATGCGGAGGATGGTAGTCGTCCACATGCAGGAGGACATCTGATACAGCTGAGACGGTTACGGTGTTGCTGGGCGCAAAGTACAAGTCCAGGTAGTAGCCCTTGGCTGGATGCGGTGGATGATGCTGCACAAGGTTCAACTGAGCCATGGCGTTGCACAAGCTCGTGGCACACTTGTGAAGAACAGGAGAGACGTATGCAGTTGACCTGAAGCTAAGTGGCCCCGAGGACCAGATCATGTTAGGGATGTTAAAGTCCCCCATGAGGTGAAACTGATGATCCGGATACCTGATTAGTAGATCCTCCAGCGTTTCAGCGTACTCTCTGAACAGTTGTAGGCGAAGATTATTCTCCATGGATGTGAGTGGTGGGATGTATACAGCACCCAGGATGAGACGTGCAGTTGGTAGACTGATCCGTATAAATAGTTGTTCCACCCTGGAGTTGGTAGTTATAAGATTAGAGTTGACGGAGCCTCTGATAGCTATCAGGACTCCTCCACCACCTCCCAAAACAGGGTCACGGTCTCGCCTATAGATGGTGTAGCCTGAAAGACCAAGTTCTGATGAGAGCGTACTAGGCTTAAGCCAAGATTCAGTAAAAATCAGCACATCAGGCTGGTGGCAAGAATGTACGAGATTAGTCTTTAGATCTAAAATCTTATTATTGATGGAACGAGCATTTTGGTAGTAGATAGAGAGATTAGATGGATTCTTGCAACCAACCTCATCTAGTTTTTTTGGTCCATTAGTGTGGGTATCCCATTGATGTAGCGGACCAGCTTCTTACTACCAGGAACAGTCGAGTTGACACGTGCAGCTTCTCTTCTCAGTGTGTTGTATTGGTTACGCTGGGCCTTAGTGCGATCAGCTGTGACACTTATTCCCTGTGGAAGGAGCTTCCAGTTCCTCAGGACACGGCCAACCTCAGTAGCAGACGAGAACCTGACCAAGACAGGTGGGGGTGAGTTCGCCCTGGTAGGCTTAGAGAATCTGCGGACATAGATGTTGTCGAGGTCGATGTTTTCTATCCTGCCCAGAAGATCCTGTAGCAATCTGATGTCTGAAGCCTAGGATGATGGAGGGAGGTTGTACAGGATGATGTTCTGAGACCTCTGAAGCCTGTCCTGGAGCTCAGCAGTGAGACCATCCACCTGCATGGGTGAATGGTCTCACTGAGGAACCAGCTGCGCTGTCACCATCGCCACTATGTCCATTGGAACCGTCACCGTTACCCAGTTGTGCTACTATGCGGTCGAGCCTGGCGTTGATGTCCTTGATGTTCTGGTCTGTAGAGTCAATACGACCCTCGCAGGACTGAATCTTGGTCTGGAGAGCACTAAAGTTGACGTTGGTGGCTGCTATATCCTGGCTAATCTTCCCGAGGCAGCTAGTCGTGTCCTCGATCACCTTCTTGATCCATGAGGCTAATTTGTTGAACTCTTGAAATATGGGTGACTGATCATTATTGCAAGGAGCAATGTAAGCCGAGTGTCGGTGCTCCTGCTCCTGCAGCTCATGCTGGGTGTCGACAGCTGAAGCTGCGCCAGGAGAAGTAGATCTTGAGGAGTGACCGGAGTCAGACAGTTGTCCCCCTTCGTTGGTGAGCTGAGGCTTGGGCAGTCCACGACGGTGCTTCCTGGTGCAGCACTTAAAGCGACCCTGTGGGTCCATATCAGCACGACTAGTGCAGAAAGTGTGGTAGAGTGCACCGCATCCAGAGCAGAAAACCCCAATGGACACTGGCTGGTGACAATATGGGCAGTGCTTTTCAGTCGTGGAATCATCCATGATTATTGCTGTCAATGGAGCAGCAACACAGTTCACAGCAGCACAGCAGGAACACGATCACCACTCCGAGCTCCAGAATCACCCAGACCCTCAGCTCAGGCACCGCACACACAATTCTCAACTCAGCAGCGGCAGCAGCAACACTTAACGCAGCAGCACCGCAGCGGAGCACACGAGAGAGAGAGATGGAGATGTATGTTTGTAGCTTAGGAAGTTGGCTCTCCGTATCCTTGGCGATGTCGCCTCAGCGAGGTGCGGAAGCAGCTCAGGCACTCACGTGCTATCGGTCCAGCGACGGCGACAGCAGCAACAACAACGGCGACGGCAGCAACAACAACAGAACAACACAGCAAACAGCGCCGCAGGCAGCAAGCGGGCTCGGGCAGCGCGGCGACGCCTCGCGTCGGCATAGAGTGCGAGAGAGAGAGAGCGGTATATATATATATCCCTCTCGTAGATGCCTGCGAGTAAGTGAGACTCGCGTCTTTAAGGTGCACGAGTGCACAGAATGCACAAAACTACTGTCGAGGAGATGAAATGCAGCAGAGCTTGATGCGCCGCTCGATGCCGCTCCCGTCCACACTCTCACTGCACCACGAGCGAACACGCGAGAGCCACCACGAGGCTCAACGGCCCGCCGTCGCAATCCGCCGAAATCGCTGCAATCGTCGTAAAATGATGCGGATTTTTCTTCCGCAGTTGGAATACGCGTATGCAGGCACTGTTCGGCGAGAATATTATTGATCTCACACGAATATTTTTTAACTTTAGCGTAAATAATTACGGAGCGACGTGACGAAGCGTCCTTACAATGCGCCACCTACCGGAACATTTTATTAATATTTTGTTTTATTTATAAGGTTTATAAGCATCTGATTTTTCCACCTGGGCAGTAATCATATAATTTTTCTTCTCCGGTTAATCGTCGCTAATTCTTTAATTATTTCATGGTTGTAGCGGTGACAGACCTCTTCCTAGAATTTTTAATAATAATTAAAAGGGTTTTAGAAAAAATTTTCTGTAATATACACATTGCTAGAAAAGCCTGAGAAGCAATATGGACTATAAAACATCCGTGTTCTTATCGTTATTGACTGAATCACACCTTAGATTTTGACTCATAATGTTTTATCATAAAGATCGCTGCATCAATCCATATGAGGAGGATGGTGTTCCTCGTCACAAAGGAACGGATCTTAGACAGATCTCGAAGGCTCTGTTAGCGAAGAAACCAAATCTCCCTAAATATGGGATGATATGTAATAATTGTCGAAAACAACGAAATTCAGTGACTGTACCCGATAGCGATTCTCACGAACAAAATTTTCCTTCCAATACTAATTGTGAATCCTCATCCACTCGATTACGGCATTCAGAGGAACTCCTTGAAGCTACTCAAAAGAATTCTCCTCTGGAAACTGAGAATGCGTCCTCATCCACTCAATCCCAACATCCAGAAGAATTCCTCCAAGATACTTATAATCATAATTCTTCTTTAGGAACTGGAAATGAGTTCCCGAGCACTCGATTACAACATTTAGAAGAACTCCTGCACGGGCTCAAAGATAAATTTGCAAGCTTAGAGAACGGCGATCCCATGAAGCTCAAGATTCTTACCATAGCACCGGAGTCATGGAGTATCAGGAAAGTTGCGCAAGAATTCAACACTTCATACTACATGGCTAGGAAAGCTAACGAGTTGAGATCAACCTGTGGAGTTTTGGCTGATCCCCCTGTGAAAGCTGGTCGAAATTTACCAGATTCTACAGCTGCAAAAGTTATCGATTTTTATCTCAACGATGACATCAGTAGAATTATGCCTGGCAGAAAGGATACTTGTTCGATTAAAGTTGTCAACAAGCGTATCAAGATGCAAAAACGTCGTTTACTGATGGATTTGAAAGAATTACATACGTTGTTTAAAAAATCTTATTCAGATCATCCAATATCTTTCAGTGTCTTCGCTAAATTGCGACCATAATACTGCGTCTTGGCTGGAGCGAGAGGAACGCACTCCGTATGCGCATGTGCAATTCATCGAAATTGCAAATTGATGCTAGATGCTATTAATATCAAGACTCTGACTAAAGGCACAAAAATTCCAGTGAGTGATTATCACGACTGTTTGAAGTTACTTGTTTGCAAGCATTCTACGCCAGAGTGTTACCTCGATCAGTGTCGTAAATGTCCTGATATCTCGACATTCTCTACTGAATTATTGGAAATCTTAATAAATGCTTCTATCGATCAAGTACAGTATACGGTATGGACGGCAACAGATAGATCTACATTAAATACCGTAACAGCAGATGTTTCAGATTTTGTGGATGAATTATGCGATAAACTGCAGATCCTCAAACCTCATTCTTACATAGCGAAACAACAATCTGAATTCATTGCGTCAACAAAAGAAAATTTAAAAGATGGAGAAGTACTCGTAATGTTCGATTTTTCGGAGAACTTTTCCTACGTTGTACAAGATGCTTCTCAAGCTTTTCATTTTAACAACGATCAATGCATTGTCTATCCTGCAATATATTATTATAAAGAAAATTCTGTACTAAAACATAAAAGTGTAATATTTCTATCAAAGAGTTTGAAACATGATAATTTTGCAGTATATACAATTCAGAAACAACTTATTCCGGAGATAAAAGTAACTATTAGGAATGTTAAAAAACTTATATACATGACAGATGGGGCGAAGCAGCATTTTAAAAATCGATTCTAAATCGCTAATCTGCTCAACCACAAAGAAGATTTCCATGTGGATGCGGAATGGCATTACTGTGTAACTGCACACGGTAAGAGCGGATACGACGGTTTAGGGGCTATATTTAAGCGAGAAGCTTATCGAATAAGTCTACTACGAAAACCAACGAGAGCTATATTGACACCACAAGCTCTGTTCGATTGGTCGAGAACCCATTTTGAAAATATTAAGATATTCTATTTCAGTAAGGTTGATCACGATAAATCAACTAGACACTTAAATAAAAGATTTGGAGAAGCTCCCCCTATACCCGAGATTTTGAAGAATCACTCGTTTACTATCAAACAACCAAAGACTTTGATAATCAAAAGATATTCAAATGCTGCGAGAGGTGTAGAATTCACTGTGTGAGGTGCCGAATAAATTTCTGAGATCAACTACAAAAATACTGTAAAAAAATTAAAAAAAAAAAAGTTTTAAATTATGAAAAAAAATATAAAAGAAAAAAATAAACAAAAAAAAAGAGAAATGTGGGCATGACGTGACTTATCATTTCATGGCAGTCTCAACCCTGCTAAACACAGAGAGCTCTTTTTCAAATTATTATTTCCCCAGAAGATCATATCATGATTGATAATTTAATCACTATTTTTATAGTCAGCTGCAGACTAATACATTTAGACCATAAAAGCGGTTATAGCAAAACATGAATTCTAATGATCAATCAGTGATCAGCGATCTCAAAAACCCCTATAACCGTATTACAAAGCCGGTAATACCCTTTTTTCACGTCGCGAGAGAGATTATGCAGTTGCTTAACCCCTATATTGGATAAACTATATTGTTTTTCAAAACTTAAGTATATAATTCGTAATAAATGATGCCATAAATGCTCGTAACCGTACTTTGAAGTCGATTGTACCCTTCTTTAAACATATAATAGGCATTTTGGGGGTCCTTGGCCGCAATGTTGGATCCTCCATTTTAAATTTCAAAATTCTGATGCAAGATTAGTTATCAGCGCAACAAAAAACAAAGAATCAAGCCCTAAAAGGAAATACTTTGCCGTCACAAAAAATGCTAGGACTGTTTTTTGTAACACAAGTACGATTTTGGCGATTTTTTACACTGTTTCTTGAGGTTATGGACGAAAGATGGCCCCGTAGGCAAAAACTAACAGTGGATTCGTGTTCAGTGGTCAAAAATACACGCAAATAAGCCTGTTCTCAAATTTTTTGACCATTTTTTCGAGTTTCAGCCACGAAATAGGGCATTTTTTGACTATTTTTTGAGGTTATGGACGAAAGATGGCCTCGTAGGCAAAAATTAACGGTGGATTCGTATTCAGCGGTCAAAAATACATGCGAATATGCTTTGTTACTAATTTTTTCTCTGTCCCTGCAAGTTTTAAGGACATGTAACTGCTATTCGGTAGTGACATCGGTGTACTGTTGTAGCTGTCTGGCCCACCATTTTGAATTCCTCATATATGCCACTCAAAAATGGATACTAGATGTATTAAGCTAAATTTTAAGCCCGGGTAGGAATTTTTTCCGGCCTCTCATTTTTGCCCTCATGCCCTCTCATTTTGGGGACGTGAAAATCTTATGTAATTTCTATGGAGTGGGAGGTGTATGTTTAGAGTTAAGAAAACTGTAAAAATTGAAGCAGAAGCGCTTATGGAAAACCCTATAGTCGAGTCCTTTGAGAGTGCTCAAGATGCAGGAATGGGGGTATGGAGATCGTGTAGAAACGAAGTATCGTGAGAAGCGTTGAAACAAAGTTCAAGCTGACGAGTAGAAGCGAGCGTTAGTTTTAAGATGCAGCGTAAAATCAGGGGAGTAGGGATGTGTAAATCTTATGTGAAATTGTATGAGCGGGGGTATGGTTTCTTGCTGCATCGATACATGTTTGATTCTCGACTGAATTAGACTGTCAGGTGTGTGTGGGGCCGTGGAAATCTTATGTAAAGTTTATAGAGTGGGGGATACCGCGCTGCATCTTCGCTGCAGTCAAAGTGTAAGGCTAATCACGTTCCGTTGGACCGCGCTGAAGAGGATCTGTGTCTAGCTACACTTTCACGTAGAGTGGGGACTATGGAAATACATGGAAAACGGTGAGAGTGAAGGTACAGTTTCTAGCTGCATCGATGCTGTGTCAATTTGAATTCTCAGATCAGTGTAGAAAGTAGGGTACATGAGAAACGAATCGAGCTTGAAAAGTTCGTACGTAATGTAAAGGCTGTGCGTTTCAGTTTATTTATCTAGTGTTCTACTCCTTACATTTTTTCATACATGGGTCGTTGATTAAACATCTTTTCACGTTAGAATAACCGTCGTCATTTTTTAATAAATTTCTCTTCTTTAAATTTATAAGGAAATCATCTAGCTGTAGAAAAAGAGCGCTATACGTTTCAAAACTCGAGGAACACGTTTTCTTTTTAATATAAAACTTTGTGCTCCATTGTATTCATAAGTATTAAGTTAACAACAAAATGAATATCGCTAAATATATTCTGTTGAGAGAACAAGGATAACATGCAAAGGAATATGTGCCGTTTATAGCACGTCCGCTCTTATTACGTGAATTTGTGTGTTCATATGACAAAGACATCTTGCGGATCTACATGAATAACAACAACGTAATTAAAGTTTATATTACTTTAATCGAAATAACAAATTCAATGAACTGTAAAGTTACATTTACGGCTTGGGCAACAAAACATATGATTATTGATTTGACGGTTTTCAACGAAGCTCGCACATTTTTGTATATTAATCGTGAGTTGCGGTGGATCTTGAAGTGAAAATGTTGAACATTCTTGGATATTTTGAAGACATGAGCGATGTTACGTTTCTTTACATTGTAAAAGAAAACGATCATTGTATCAGAAAAAATGCAGTGTAAGAAGATTTCATATTTTATTTTTTGTCAAACAGAGACAAATTATTGGAATTGAAAAAACAACATGAGGAGTTCAATTTCGCCAATAATCTGAAGACGATGTTATTATAAATTTGTAGATTATGCATATTTCGAACTTGAATCAATGTTTACATTGAACGAGCGAGTGTTAGCGAGCGAGTTTTTAGCTAGTTGCAATAAAAATACATTTGGTAGGGAGATATATATATATACATATATAATGAAGATTGCGATAGAGATCATGTTGAGAATGCGAACGAAGTTGGAAACAGAATACAGGTATAAAAGTAGAGTGACATACGAAGTATAACAACCGTTAGAAAT
>UCOJ01002239.1:0-13857 GCA_900474305.1 Cecidostiba fungosa
GGGTAATCTTCGTAAGAATATCTAGTTTCCGAATCCGTTTCCCCCGAAACCCGCAACCATCAACATTTTTTGTGACAGGTCGAAAACTAAACTTGTTTTTAGAATGTCCTTTTTCGTTTAACCGATAATAAGTGGAGCCGATAATAAAACACAATATTAATCTAAGTGTTCAAAATGAAACTAGAAGAAAAGAGCTTCAATTTGAGTCCTGGAGGATTAAAAATGACCGCTTGGATCAGAAGTTATAAGGAATTTAAAAAAGGGAAATATCGTTGGCTTTCGAGCCCAATTTCAAACATCGAGATTTTTCATCGACTAAAGATTTTTCCCTTTTTTAAAATCCTTATATATCGGTCATTTTTAACCCACCAGAGCTCAAATTCAAGCTCATTTCTTGTACTTTCGCGTTGAGGACTTAGATTAATATTTTGTTTATTTATTAGCTATATATATGGCGATCGAAGAGGTCCAAAATGACCAACAATTGATAAGCATATAATTATATACCTGAGAAATAAATGAAATGTTAATCTTAATTGGTTAAACAAAAGTAGGAGAAATATCTTAGATTTGAGCCCTGAATGGTTATGTACGACTCCACTTAAAGAGGAAAGGATTGTTTATGAACAAATATCTGAGTTCTTGGCCTCTCGGAACATCCTTGACCCTCGTCAAACTGGTTTCAGACAATTTCATTCGACACATACAGCACTTCTGAAGCTAACCGAGGACATTCGGACAGGCATTGACAGCAAGAGACAGTTACTTACGATATTGTTTGATACCATCTCACCCTCAAAATTACTTCGTAAGCTGATTTGGGATAGGATTTTCGGGGTCTGTGATCTTGTGGATCAAGTCGTATATCACGGAGCGTAACCAACGAGTTGTTACTAAATTAAATGGGGAATCGAATTGGCTCACAACCAATCTTGGTATTCCACAGGGTTCAGTACTTGGTCCTCTCTGCTTCAGTTTTTACATTAATGACTTACTGACATTATCTCTAAATTTGACGGTACCGAGCACTTGCTGTACGCAGATGATTTGCAAACCTACACTCAGGTAACTAGGGATGATCTTTGTGCGGGTTTGGATCGTATGTCAGCTGTGGCGCGTGCTATATCGGCTTGGGCGGCTGACAACGCCCTGCATCTTAATACTGGTAAAACACATGCTGTAATTTTTTGGTCAGAGTATAATATTAATCGGTTAAAAGAGCTGCTTTTGCCAGAGATTGAGGTGCAGGATAATGTTTTGATCCTCTTCGTTGATGTGGTGACCAACCTTGGTGTGGTCATGGACTCTGAAACGGCATGCAAACCACAGGTGGATGCAATTAGCCGAAAGGTTAATAGGGCTCTTTATGGGCTCAGATCTTTCAGATCATGTACCACCAAGGCGTTACGCAAGCAGCTGGAATGTGCCCTCGCTGTTTCTCATTTGGATCAGTGCTCTGTTGTATACCATGACGAGTCAGGAGAGCAACAGACTGCAAAGATTACACAACTCCTGCGTGAGGTACATCTGTGGTGCTAAGAGGGATGAGCATATTATTCCCTACAGAAAGGAACTTGACTGATTGAATGTTAAGGAGCGCAGGAATTATTTTACGGCAGTATTAATGTATAAGGCCTACTGCATGGGGCAACCCTCGTACCTTGCACCTCTCATTCATAAAAATCAATCCAGGACGTCGGCCAGACCTTCAAAAAAGCTTGCGGTAACAGGGTCGCGTAAGGACACCGGATTGAAGTCATTTAAAGTGCATGGTGCGAAATTATGGAATTCGCTCCTCCAATGTATTCGAACCCTACCATCTCTGGCTAGATTGCAGGTAAAACTGCGTGTTTATATGTACAACCGTACGAGAGATTAAAAGATTATTAAATGTGATATAATTAAATGTAATGTAATTAAATTCCTATCTTTTGTATTTGCATGACATGGTAGAATAAGTTATGTGTAATGCAATAATGAGTATAATCTGTGATTGACTGCTGTGATATTTTAGCTAAAATTGACAATGTGGTATTTTCTACGAATTGTCATATGTAATATTTTTGACTAGCTAGAAATAAACTTATTCTATACTATACTAATAATACTGCTATCGACTCTTGCGCGTCCCAAGGTCTCGACCGTAACCAACGCACTCACACTTATCGGAATTTTTGCACACAATTGCACTTCTTGGCAGATCTCACACAAAATCAACCCAAAACTATTCGAACGCAAGTACTACAGACGCCGTTTGTTTTCCGTAAATACTAGAGTACTCGCCTGCATCCGACGGCTTACAGTGCGTCTCCTGATTATGCGCCGATCTCGTCGGACATCACAATCCCTTATTCTAACCTTCAATCTACGAGATATCAGGTATCTTATTTCTCGAAGATCAGATAGCTGCAGAAAGATAACCGCGCACAGGATAGTCTTTAGCCGAATAAAGAATACTATAGTTCGCTACCTGAAGCATGGAGCTACGCGCCTGCGTGAGAAGCTTAACTGGAGGAAATCAGAGATGATACACCAACCTTTACTTCCTTCGTAGACTCGGAGAAAACCCAAGATAACCTCAGCAAAGTAGCACTTTTTGAAAAACACTAAGAAGAAAGATAACCACCGGGAGCTGCTTGCAGACACGTGCGTTCAGGATCAGCCAGGGCAGGAGAATGCCGGTCGAGAGCTCGGCAAAAGCCGCCGAGGTCCAGCACCCCCGCGCCGCCGGGGCAGCGCACTCGCCTAGTGATCGCCGCGATGCGCGACACTGTCTCGCTCGCTCTCGCTTCCTACAGACTCGCGCGCGCCGTTCTCGATCGTCAGACAGCGGCTCATATTAAGATATTCATGATTTTCTTATTTTGTCACCTTTGTGACCGAATTTATTTTGCTTAGCAATTTCACGGCCATTAACTAACCATTATTTATACTTTGCCTTATACAATGAAATCTATGTTTACAAGCTTGGAAATGCCTTGTAATACGGCATGACTTTATTCTCACTCTAAGAAATGCGTAAAAAATGGTCGAAAAAGCGTTTCATCACTGGGCCAAAAATGACTCTAGTTTTCGCCGATCTCCATTAAAACGAGGTATTGATTAGCTTTAAAATGATATGGATTTCTACCAGGGTAATACAAATCAATAACATATGCTTTATGCATTTATTATGAAATTGTTAAATATCTTTGTGAATAATATCTTTGTGCTACTCTCATCCAAGCTATTTCATAATTTTTTAAAAAATTGTTACTGTGATTTTCTTTATATTTATTATATCAGTCATTATTAGCAGTAATTTAACACTTTAAATTTTATGCCTTTTTTACGTTTTATGTTCGAACGTCTGTTACATATCTGTATCCACAATTTAGGCAGTATTGGAGACGTAATATATTTATTTGTATTTAAAATAAAATCATGAGAGTAGGTCAAAAACTGCTATTGATGGATATTCGTATGTCAAAGTACAAAAAATGTCACTGCACAGTGGGGGAAAGTATAGAATTGAGTTTTTTTTGCCAGTATAAAATTGTTTGTTTTACGGCTACTGTGACTTGGCACTACTACGATTGATTCTTTTTTCTTCGTCTAGGTATAAATAACATAATATATAAAAGAAAAGGCTAACCAAAAGTCCCAAGCCAATTAGTTTCTGTGAAATATCGATTTGTATATCAAATTGTTATGTCATTATTTTTGAAAAAACGCTACTTTTACACTTTTTTTGAAAAGACGTCTCAACAATTGTTCAAAATATGTAATTTTAATAACGTTGAAGAAGCAGGAATATGTAAATGAAAATTATTCAATACTGTATAATCTGTACTGTAATTTTCTTTTTTATACAAAGATATAAATTAAAATTTTGAAAACCGCTGATGTCTGGCTTATTTTAGATAAAATGTAATGAAAAAAAGGATCGCATACACTGCGCCTAGAATTCGTTGTTGTCTGACGGTAATATAGTAGGATATAGCTCATCTTGCTGCAAAAATAGAGTAGCAAAAAGCAAGTAAGTACACGATGCTAAATATCATTAGGTACACAACTTGACACATAATTAATTAAATGCAGAAAAGCGCGATTCATTAAAAAAAACTTTGCTCAGCCACGCGTATACCATCCTAAAAGCCGATAAATTTACAGATTTTCGCGTGGAAACATCCTCAAGCATCAAGTAGAAAGAAAAAAAAACGCTTTGACTCTCCAGAGAGAGAACGAGCGCCTGGAAAAGTGGAAAATAGAGGAAGCTGCACACATTTTTCGCTATCTCATTAGCGATCCGTTGCTTTTGATCGACTCCCCCGCATTTTTGAGGTCGCGACAGCTGTGCAGGTCTTCCCCCGATTATAATGTTTCTTCTCTTTCCGGTTAGTTAGACTCGCGAGAGTCACGACGTATATACATATATATATACATACACAGCACGTGCCATTAATTTTTAGCGCGAGTTTTGACGTCTACTCGAAGGTTGAAAAAGCGGCTTTTTGCCTTTCAAATGGCGCTGTACGGAAGAAAAAAATTCCTTTTTCTTTTTCGGGTAAAAAAAGAAATGCGCGTGCGCGCGTGCAAGCCTTATTAAGCGGTCTTTGTATTCGCGGCTTTTTTTAAATACTGCAAATGAGAATATGTAACGGGCGCCTTTTGCCGATTGAGAGAGAAGTCTTTGAGGCTGTTTGCGTTTTGTGCGAGGATTTTACTTTTCCAACAAAGTTTTCAAAGCTTTTAGTTATTCATTTGAAATAAATATTCTTTGTGTAATAACGCCCCTGGTAGAAATAGATTCCATTTAAAAGCTAGTATATACCATGTATCAAGGTCCATTTTTCGCCCTTGTGACGAAACGCTTTTTCGAACCTTTTTTAAGCATTCTTTAGAGTAAACATGGCGTAAGATATTGAATATACCATGTTACAAGGCATTTTCAAGCTTGTAAACACAGATAAGATCGGCCAAAGCAAAGTAGGAATGAAAGCTATAGTTAATGGCTGTAAAAGCGCTATGCAAAATGCGCTCGGTCGAAAATGTGAAAAAAATGAGAAAATCTTAAATATCTTTACTGTGAATTGTGTAAACATTTTAAAAAGTAGTAGACGATATTTCAAACTCTCTTTACGTTTAGTGTAAAATCTATACGTTGCAAAAAGAAAAAATCATTAGGATGATTTCGAGGTTATGTTGATTCCATCAAATGCTCAAAAAATGTGAGAAAAAGCGTTTCATCACAAGTTAGTTCCTGCACTGACAAAAAAATATTCTTAATACTAGTGGAAATTGTCGTTAATACGAAAATGCATTTGATGTTAATGGATTGTTTCTACAATTTGAAATAATTCATTTAGTATCAAATGGATTTTCGTATAAACGACAATTTCCACTAGTATTAAGAATATTTTTTTGTCAGTGTGGCTATTTCTCATTCTTGGCCATTTTAAATAGTTGAATTTCTACCAGGGGCGTATACGTTATAAATATATGCTCTCATCCGTTGGAGCGTAAGAATTTTCTCGCCCTAATACCAGCAACAAACAACAATAATAATATATTCACTGGTCCATGTCCTGCATCCTAAACTCAAAACTCATCTCTCCCAGATTAAGTTACGTACTAGACTCCATGCGAAAATTGCCACACACTCCAGTCAACTGGCACTTACGCCTGAAAAAAAAAATCCAAATCATCCCCATCGCTCAAAGGGTTAATCATCTCTGGCCACCAAAAGGACCTGCGCACGGTCCACTACTTCCCAGAGGCGCTTAAAGTATCGCGTATCGGCAAAAAAGCCATTACACTAGCCTAGAGACTAGACCTCTCTCGCGTTAACATAAATTAAATCTCGACCGATGCTTATATATACCTTCGGGTTCTGTTATGCGAATTTGCTTTTTTTTCGGGCACAGGTCGAGTCGAAAAATTAAGACGGTTTCGAGATTGAAACTCGTTCGTTTTTTCCTCCAGGAGAGTTATCTCGATCGCCCTTCGTGAGAGAAGAGGTATACCCCGGAAGTTATACACAGGGGATTGATGCGGAAAAATTTTTTTCCGAGACTCGTTCGGCAGAAGATTAAGGGCTCATTTCTGCCCGACTGGCTCTACAGAATGACGCAACGAACTGTTATTATTTTGTAAACGTTTTTCTTCTCTCTTGTCTGTATAGTATTTTGTTAATTATAAATCATCTCTCGTATACGAGAGAGTTTCACCTTCAGAAATCCGCTTAGATATTTCGCGAAGCCATGACGAATGAAGCAGTGAATAACTGAGAAGAGAAAGAGAAGACAAGGTTCTTTCGATGTGTTACAAACGACTTATGTTTCTCTTCGCGCAACGTTTAACTATATACGCGTCACGCGTTTATTGTACCGGTCAGAGAGAGAGAGAGAGAGAGAGAGAGAGAGAGCGAATCAATCGTCGATTCAATCAGCGGCTCCTCGCCAGTCATCCTCCCTCTTTATTTTTTCGGCTAAATATCGTCTCGGAGCAATTTATCTTCCTGACTTTTGTGCGCGATTATCGCCTCGATATACTCTCGCGTGTGTTGCATATTATACATACACACAATATATAAAAGTATACGATGATTTATATACATATGCGAGTGAGTAAAGGCGTGAGCTGGCGAAGTATGGATTAGAAAATATTATTCAAATGAGAGACGTGTCGTCGTGTGTGACTCTGTAATTTTTTATCGTCGATGCACGCGAGGATATATAAGAATAAAAAAACTTGTGGAAAATTGAATCCGAACGCGGTCATGACTTGTAATTCCTTCGATTACAACAACACAGAAACATACTGTACTCAACCCTTACACGTAATATAGACAGAAAAAAAGGCGTGCGCCTATATAGACAGAGAATATAATCCAAGCGTTGTATATATACTGTATAGCAACGTGTCCGAGAGAGAAAAAAAAGAGCGATAAGCATCGCATCGGCTACCGGGGAGAGTCCGAGAAGATCACATACAATTGTACGAACGTTATACCGCCTGGGGCTCGATTTCCTTCGTGTGTCCCGGGGGCCATTGTACCGGCTTTTATATATACCTATATATAAACAGACGCAGTGCGAGAAAAGATCAAGTGACTGGGAATCCTTTTCGAATTTCCTTGCACTTTGTGTCTCTCTGTAATACAAGCGATAAGCTGATTTTGCTCTGATACGCTACTGTCTGTTGTTAGAAATTCGCTTGTAATATTCAGAGATCGGTCCTGTGTGTATGTGTTTCAAATATCTTCTAAAGAAAAGCCTCTCATCAATGCAAAGGCGCGTAGTATAAAAAAAACGATCGTATAAGGCCCAGATGGCAAGCGTGTAAAATCGTCGGCTTAACGATCTTCTCCCTCAAGAAATTCGCATATCTCTCGCTGTATACTCAGGAATAATAATAATAATAATGGAGGGAAAAAAGGTCGGCTGCGGCGTATTTCCAAACATCCAATATCTCTCGCTCGGTCGAGCATCCTCAATGCACCGGATATCCCCCGTTACGCTCGTTATTATTATTATTCTTTAATCCCGCAGTGCGTGCACTATCCTTTTTATTTCTACTCTCTGATTTCATCGTTTTTACGCCTCCTATAAGTGTGACCTAGAAAACTATCTTTTCATTTTTTAAACGGCAAATGTTTGCCCATCGTGTTGTAAACGCCTCCATTTCTCGCCTTCTTTTATAATATACAAGCGGTGAGTAGGTTCATCCTCGAATTTTATACGGCAGCTCTCTGAGAAATTGCTTTTCTTTTAATTCTCGACGCCTCTCGTCGCGGTGCGTACAGGTATATAAAGCGGTCTTTCTCTCTTATATACAAAAAGCGGGAAATAAAGGTTCGATTGGCAGCCGTGCAAATCGACACAAAGCTTATTCTCCCCCCAAAGAAACTGTTGATCATTAATGCAGAGGAGATCTTGCTGAATCAGCCATTATCGCCTCGGCAATTTTCGGTGTGTCGCACAACCAATTTTTATCTCTTGAAAATCGGAAGCTAATATTATTATTATACACAGGAATTCCGATGTTTTAATGTATATCCCGTTCGCGCCTCTCGAGAAACGGACAGGTTCGACTCGTATTTTCGTGATGGTCATGATCTTCTTGAGGAGAAGAAGAAGAGCCGGATACCAGACATTCCATTCTCGGCGCTGCTAGACAGCCTGGTGCCTTATCCCTCCCGCTGGGACCTGCATGTAGGCGAGAGGAGATGAGAGAAAGAGACATGGATACGCTGCTGATGTGCTGGCTGAGGTCTTTTATCTCCTTGAGCTTCTCTTCTTATTCTTCTTCTCCGGGAGAAAGAAAGAAGGAAAAAAAGGCTGTTTATACTGCGCTTTTTAATTGGCTGCTCGTTTGAAATTACCGAGTATTATTTTTATACCTGACTCGTAAATTATGATTCGGGGTTTTTGGAATACACGAATTACGCAACGAAGAACAAAAAATTGCACCGATAAAAAATAAAAGGACACGCAGCGTTTAGTCGAAACAAGGTGTGTCTCGGAGAGTAAAAGAATCCAAAGAATGTGTCGATCCCTCGTCCTCCGCGCGTGAAGTTTCCTCTTAATCCGAGGTAGGCGTCTTTCTACCTTAGAACTAGAGAAGCATCAAGTCCTGTCAATTAAAAGCAACACTCGTGGGCGTTCGTCACGAATATACACACACATATATGTATAACGGATGGGTTTTTTTTTTAAAGAATCGTTTCGGCAACGCAATATTTTTAGTTGAGAATTGAGTCGTCGTCCTCGATCCACGCGCTATAATTTACCGTGGAGCGAGAAAAAGGAGTCAGCAGATTCCTTTTGTCGCGTCCTTTGATGTTTTTCTTTCTCTCTCTCTCTCTCCATATAATACTGCCCGAACTTTTTATATATATTCCGTATAATTACAAAGTCGTTCTCGTTATGTAAGATTCTGTGTATAAGAATACCGTTACAACATCACTAAAAATTCGCTCTTTATACATCCGCGAAATGAATATTAATAGGAATCGATTACTCAGATGCAAAGCAAAAATGCACTGCACAACGAGCTTTTCTATCAATCAGAGAGCCGATCTCCTCTCGAATCGGAAACGTCAAAACTCTTCCTCTCGAATCAATCTCGACCCAACAACAATAATATCGTGTCGAGAAAAGCTTATATGATGGTGAACCGTTAGCATCACACGTGTGGTCTGCAGAACAACTCTTTGTATATAGTACATGTATATATGTATATTCATATATATATATAGACCGAACGTACTGCGCGCGCGCAATTGACCACAATGGCCGCAGTGTCCGTGTACAGCGGGTCATTGTCGCCGCGGCGTTAAACGTCCCTGGACGTAGAGAGCCGTGTGTCCCGGCGACTTTGTGTCCGTATAGTGCAGAGCTTCAGCTGAATGGGCTACAAGTGCCCGAGGAGCTTGAATGCAACCTATAGCTGCTGTTGCCTTGTGGCCCTGCGTTATATAGTAACTATAGCTGCTGCAGTATGGATGTTTTGTGCGGTGCACGAGGAGCTGCTGCTGCTGCTGCTGTTAATCCGTGATTTACTGGGAGACTGGCTGTTGTTGGCTTGATGGCCTTGAAACGTTAAGTTTATTAATTGCGAGGTGGTATATGGGAGGATGATAATGGAATCAACGAGGGATATAGTTGGGGATTGAGTATAATTGATGTGGATTCGGGGTTGTATTAGTGAATTTAATTGCGTTCTTTTTTTGGGAATTGAGTTTGGATTGGATTTCAATTATTGATGAATTTGATGAAATCCTTTAGTTGGAAAAATGACTCAAGTTTGTATTTATAATGCTCAGAGTAATTTTTATTGTTAACTCACACAAAATGTTTTTAATTTTCATAATATTTTTTTGAATTATAAATTTTGTCATTCAAGGAGTTCTTAACAAGAATACGGCTAAACTATAGAGCGTGTCAAATGTCTGCAATGTAATGATCGTCCATTTTAAAGAAGACTTTATTTATATGCATCTGAACAAAATAATGTATTATTCAACATACATGTCGAGAATACTAAGATATTGCAAACTTTGAAATCCACAAATAGCTATCATTAATGAGGTTCTATTGTCTGTATTCCCTAGTCACGAGAGCATATGCAAAATAAAAATACCATAACAGCGTTATTAAACAATATTTATTGAACTTATTTATGTATTTTGAGATAATACAGAATATTTTTCACATTTTTTTTATCGTTCGTACAACTTTTTCATACTAATATTCGCTAATATGACTAGGAAGCCACGATTTAAGATTAAAACAGTGCACGCTTTCGGCGTTTCTTTTGAACAAAATTTTCGGCCTCATTTCTTTTCAATGGGACATGAAAAATTACGAAACGAGTATAATTTTATGTCCTCTCGTATTTCAATTTTAATATTACTTCTCGGAATCGCGCTATTCTCGTATAAATTATATGAGCCACGATTTTTAAGTAATTTTTTTCTCTAGAATTTCATCGACAATTGGCAGTCTCAACTCTGAAGTTGAAAATATGGAAGTGAAAAATTTAGAAGCTAGATTTTAAACTTTATACCAAAAATTAAATAGTCCGTTTTAATCTTTACAACTAGTCCGATTTCTGAAAAGTTTAATTTTTTCATTACAAGCGTTTGGCAAGGATTAAATTTACCTTTTAAATCATTAATTAAAAGGTGCAATTTAATCTTTGCCAAAAATTATTAATCTTTTCAGAAATCGGTATTTTAATCTCTTTGCGGCCCCTAAAATACAATACACACTACAAACGATAGAACTTAAATTGTTATACAAAAAAGAAATGTCGATCCACCGCTACATAAATACACAAAACCCTGGTAAAAGATGAAGATCGTAAACAGCGTGAGACGGTTATATTCTCCGAGTATATATAACGCACTCGAATTCAATCCCGATATTCCACGCGCTAAACCCGTTCGTTTTTCAGGCGGCATTGTGTCGTTGAATCTCGAAATTGAAAAAGCGAAATCGGAAGAGAGAGAGAAAGAAAAAATCCGCGCGAATCAAGATCCGACCCCTGCGAACAATGAGCAATACAGTTCACCCCTTTCGTTCGCTCGCGCGCGCGCCATTATTTTCCCTTTTCGCGCAAGAAACGCCGAGTTATACGAAAACAATACCGAGTGGCTCAGATCGATCGCAGATCCGAGTCGATCGTCGTCGTCAACTTCCCCCCCTTCATATACTCGTGTGCAGTTGAAAGAGGGACTTGTGAATATTTTTTGCGAGGGTTAATGCTGAGTAAATGACCGTTGATTTAAGTTAATTCTCGCTTCGAGTGGCTCGCGTTTTTGAGCTTTGAAAGCTATACTGTGTTCGTGTCTGTAAAGGCCAAAGGGCTGAGAAACGCACGTCCGTTAAACGCTCCTTTTACTCCTTGCGTCGACTTGATATCCACTTGAGATTGTGCCGTTGCCCAGAGACTTTTGTATATAACTTCTGATGTTATATATACTCTTTCAAGCTAAAGTGCAACAATTTTTTTCTCCGATTCTCTTGTAAATAATAAGCAAGCCATCAAAAACTCTGCTGTGTATTATAGCTGAAAAAATAAAATTGTTTGAACGAACTCGTCCGGTTTTTTCTTTCTTTTTTGTCCTGCCGAGCTCGCGTCGGATTAAGATCGCGGTTGAGTGTGTTATCCCAGCTCCGAAGCTCGCTGGCTCGGAAATGTTTCTAGCGGTCCCGAACAATGGACCAATCCACTATCTCTCCGGCCGCATCTCCTTCGTGAGCCATTTGTTGTTATTTATCTTGACGTCTCGCTAAATGGCAAATTTGCTCGCTTTTTCTTCCTTTACACCCGCCGCATGGGGGACAATATCGTTATTTCGTTTCTGTGTATCCGGACGACGGCTGCTCCTGCTGCTGCAGGTAGTTTTATTCGAGTGTATAAGTCTCTATTTAAATTGAATTGAGAGCTATTTGCTTGTGGGTAGTGTATTTATGATTTAAGTAAGTTACTGTTCGAGTATAAAGTTATAATTGTTTGTTTTGGAGGATTTTGAATTAAAAAGAGTAAAATGGTGATACTTACGACCTCCTTTAAAAAGTGGATGCTGGATTGATTGTCTTGGAATTTCGTAAAATTAGAAAAATGTTAACCTTCAAATTTAAAGCGCTCATAAATTGATTATATTTAAAGACATATCTATATACTAGTATAAACATACATGTTGGAGGTAATTAATAATTATTAAGAATACGAAGCAGTTCAAATCTATTCATATACCGTGGTAGAAAATTAACCATTTTCGTTGGTTAACGTGTTAATCAAATGGAAGCATTTTCGGTCAAAAACAATATTAAAACCTTATTAAAAGTAGAATATGCTCTAATGAAAAAAAATTGAATTTTTATCTTTAAAGACGTAATAATGCCAGTGTGACGTTTTTAACTCCAAAATTATAGCCAATAATTAACCAATATATCATTAACGAGCATTTGTAATGTGCCTATTTTGTTGTATCAATTGCTATCTTTAAAAGAAGCTCTCTTCCTCTGATGACTTTAAAGATGAACGGTTAACTCATACTATAAAAGCCTGATACCACTCATCATTGCGACGACCATTGTCAGTTTACAGGTAGCAATGATAACAGATCTTGAGATAACGGGTGGGACTACACAAACACTGTTTCAAAAGACGAAAATGGAAAAAGAATTATATACTTATAGTACTTTGTGAATCGCACTCTGTCTTCTAAGAATTTAGAGAATACAAAATTCACAATATAACTGCTTATTCAAAACTTTCCGTTACATACAAAATGACTAAATAGAAAACAGTCAAAACTTGCGTATTATCTTAGTCGATTTCCACCTTTGAAAAAACAAGCAATCATTTCTATTCTAGAGTTTCTAATTACAATTTGTTATCAACGCTTATTCCGATTGTAAAACGTACACAGGTATTATACAACCAACAAACAACCAGTTCCCCATTCAATTTAAATAGAAACTCACTGTAATAAAGTGGTTATGTCGGCCCCGTTTTACAGAATAAATTCAAAGGTGGTACAGCACCTCGACTCGCACATAAATCCGCGAGTCTGTATACAGATCATCGACAGTCCAACAAATTCAAAGTTTCGATTTTCTCGCTTACAAACCTGCCTCGCATGCAATCTCTCTCTCTCCGAAATAAACCGGCTTTGGCCCTTTTCCTATATGTATATCCACACACCACACACACACACACACACACACATACATACAGACAGAAGATTGATAGGTCCGAATTCCGCCGACGTCTATGAGCACACAGACGTAATGGATAGCCCCTGTCCGAGTTGGCCGATACGCTCTTAATGGATTCCGCGATTGTGCACTTTTTTTATACTCTGCTTTTAGCTGGTGTCCGAGTGGGAGAGGTGAAAGTTCCGAGTATAGGGGATGTGCCGCTTGAAGAATCAGCGTGTTCTCCTACACCACTGATGAGATAACTTATTTTTTTCGGCTGGCGCTCATTATTCAACCCCTCGGACACTATTATAGGTGTGAATGACGCGGTGAGATTCGAACGCTGGACATGTGTGGATGATTGTTGTACATTGGGAAGGATTTTTTCTTTTTTTGCTTCCTCATTTTGGGAAAAAGGTTTTTTTTTTTCAGCGTTTTAGTGATGCTCTTAGCGAAGGGTGTCTTCTTGTTATCATGACAGTTACGCTTAAATCATAAAATAGATCACAGTAGAAAATTCACCAGATTCTGGCCAGAAATTTGTTGTCAAACTTTTTAAAAATAAGGTATTTTTAGAAATTCTGTTCAGAGTATTTCCAGAATGTTTACACTCAGAAAAACCGAGTGAGTAACCGTTACTATACATCACACTGTGTACCAC
>UCOJ01002240.1:0-13829 GCA_900474305.1 Cecidostiba fungosa
GTTGGCGAAAGGAGTCCATATTGGCAGCTTTCTCAAAATGCTCAGCACTCTTCGAAAGCTAACCTTGGATTGATTATAAGTGAAAAATGGTGACCTTATATACTGGATGTAGCGTGGGAGGGGTCTGATATAAAAGAAGGGGTGTCTCTTAACGAGAGGGATGACGCCAAATGAAATGCTTTTTAATTGATTCCAATTTATTGTACTAATATACGTACTAATCGAACGTGAGTTTTTGATAAATACTGGAAATCATGAAATCATGTATGTATGTGCAATCAAAATTCGTATTGTGCAAGATCCGTATGCAAAATTCTACTAATAGATATCACTACAGTCTTACTGCGTTGTCTAAATTGCAAAAAGTTAAAGTGAATGTTATGTATGCACACATATGTGACACTCACTAATATTCGCAACGTAATTATGAGTATCTAATAATTTTAAATTACTTGCATTCAAATATAGGGCAACATCGAGGGTAAGTCTCGAGGTAAGTCTATAACAATCAGAGTTAAAATGATGTCTCGGCTGCTCCTCGAATCCGTGGCGAGTAAATAAAAACTTAAAAGGGTGAAAAATACAAAGTGGTAAAGTTGCATAATAAAAAAACAAAGTATGTTATTTGCCGCTGTATAGTTTTAAAGAAGCTCAGATCTGTTAAAATAGCAATTTCTAAAATGACATTAGATACGCACATATAACAATAATATATTTCGACTGGGTTCTGCACTTGCGATCCATAAATGAACAAACCTATTCTATAACCGATCAGAGGGACATAAGATTGATCTATCAACATTTAAAAAAGAGACAAACACGAATAAGTATTTTTCCGGCATCCAATTTTTCCAATCATAGCTTCCACGGATCACAGCCGCATACAAATTAGTACATGTAATTAATTATCCACAATAACCGCACCCTTGACAAGGTTCAATCTCGAGATACCGCGAAACCGCCAATTTTCGACTCTCCGATTTATCAGCCGCTAAATACCTTGCCGGGTTAATTAAATACCTGCCGATAAAGAAATTAAACTGAAATTTGTCTCCCCATCTCACTCTTTCTCTCTATCTCGAGAACGTCTCGCAACACGAACGCGCGCGACGCTGCGTTCATTTCGGCGAGCGCGCCAGTGATTAACCGGAACATCGAGTTGCGGCAGGTTGCGCCTTTGAAACTTAATCAGGCCCCCTCGACGAAGAAAGAGCAAAAAAAATATAGCAGCCGCGTATCCCCTTTAATGATATTATTACTCAGGCGTGGCGCTATCGTGGGCCGATCTCGCATAATTAAGCGAATTTCAATTTCGCGAAGCCGCGACAAATCACGAGCGATGACGAGCCCCGATAATTCGCGGACGCGCGCGGCTATACAAAGGGATATATCGACGCGGCCGCTTATTTACGACTCGCCGACGATTATCGACGCCCGTGTGATTATA
The DNA here is from genome assembly GCA_900474305.1 of Cecidostiba fungosa. Taxonomy (NCBI): domain Eukaryota; kingdom Metazoa; phylum Arthropoda; class Insecta; order Hymenoptera; family Pteromalidae; genus Cecidostiba; species Cecidostiba fungosa. Next base: position 1,448 of record UCOJ01002240.1, read on the forward strand.
CGCGCGACTATCTCGACCGAGGGATCGAAAAGGAAAACTTCTCTCGAATGGATCCGTGCCAGCGAGGCTGCTGAGGTCTTTTGCGCTCTCTGCGAAATTCGCTTTATTTTTCTTTCGATTTTCGTGCCAGTGGCTCGAGGAAATTCCCAATGACAGCGTGTTTTTCACGACGTCAAGCTGTTTTTTTTTTCAATCATCCAAAGTCCTACACAAAAACAAGAAAAAAAATGGCTCAGCTCGCACAATGTCACATTGCCCTCTCCATCAGAACGACTTCCCTATCAGCTACAAGCTCCTCCTCGTCGCAGCCATATTCCTCCCTCTCTCCTATCTCTCACCTACTTGAAGCTCTCGCCTCTGCGCGCGCGCGTAATCTGTTATCACTTATACACACACGTATACATATATAGATACTCCGCGGTCGTTATAATACGCGCGCACGCGTCAGTAGCCAGGTGCTCTCCTATATTTTCACGGCAGCAGCAGCTATAGCATTTACATTTACACCGTTACGAGTGAGAGAGAGAAAGAGAGATTGCATTCGGAGCACGTCGATGCGGGCGCTCATTACCGACGGCACGAGCCGAGCAACCCGTCCGGCACGCGTCGTTGTCTAGCCCCAAAGAGGCGCCTCTAAAGACGACACGACACTCTGTGCTGTGTATGCCAAGAGAATCTAGGGGCGCGTCGTATTCTAAACAGCTGCTGCTGCGACACTATTGGCCAAGGCTTTGGATTGGTTGCGGGGCTGCGCTGCTGATCTGTCTCGATCGATTGCGAAATCTTAGTTTATATGCCTAGTATTAATACGTTCAAGGTATATTTTGTTGATACAATTTTTGGCACGACACAATTAGTGCAAGTCGATGAAAGTCCTGATTCGAATTCCGGACTCGACTCCACAGCAGCTCTCGACGCTTCCTGAATACGAAAGCAGCCTCCGAGCGATGAATGAGACACCTTGAATCTCACGAAACTTCAACTGCATCGACTCGGAGGAAAATAAAAACTCAATCAAACGCCGTTTACTCTCGCGTCACTATTAGACACACATCTGTCGGCGTAATAATCAGATGAAAAGCCCGAGATACGTATACAGGTATAACGTTATGTATATATACACGAAAGAAAGGCTTCGTGGAAGAAACTCGAGCTTTCCGGAGATGAGTCGAGTCCGATAGCGCGTCGGGAAATTCTCGTGAAAGTCGCGTGCGGCGCGTCACCCTCTCTCTCTCTCTTTCTCTTTCTTTGCTCTGATGCGACACAACGCACACCTGGAGGGATGCGGTGAACCGCCAATATCTCATAAAAGCCGTCCGTTTCTATCCGGCACCACATGCTCCCGCGTACATATACATAAGCCTATATGCACATGTGTGTTATATTGCGCGGATTATTATTGCGCGCGCGAAAGTTCGTTTTTTATATATATTAACATTTCGACTCTCCGGCGAGCATATTAATTCGACGATGAATACGGGCTGCAAATGGAAAAAAACGAAAAATGATTCTCTCGCGGCGCGAATAAATCAAAAGTGTCGCGCGCGCGCGGCGGTAAAAAAAGTCCTCGATTAATCCGTCAGGCACGCAATGCGACTCTCCGGTATTTCAGGCGCGTATTCCGTAACAGTAATTACGCGTTTATTCAATTTTCGGACTTATTCCAACGCGCGCATGCAGCGCTTTCATTTTCAGTCGCGGTGAACTTGATGGATGAAAAACAGCGAGGGGTATATACTCGTTTGCTCACAAAGAGCTGCGGTGGTATATACTTGTGTGTCTTTTTTTATATATATACATATACCTATACCTTCGAGTTTGGCACGCGCGCGCGCGCGCGTAAGAGGATACCCCACAAAACGCTTTAAATCGTGCTGTGCGAAACCCAATATTGCTTTCTCTCTCTCTTCTCTCTTTCTTCTTCTGCGGTGATGTGTCCCCTCCATTATATATACACAGCGTTCGGGAGATGCACCGCAGAAAAACGCATCGGGATGTGCAGCGGATAAGGTATATATACACAATATTAGGGGGGACTCGCGTGTGTGCGTGTAAGTACTATTATAGAGTCGAGGAAAAAAATTTCGATGGAGCAACATGTTTCCTGGTATGAGGAAAGAGGGGTTGGGGTGGTAATGACTATTAATGGTCGATTGATTGACTTGAACTTCGAGTTGCAAGGTCATGCGGCTATACTGACTAAGCGGCTAGTCATCGTATTCATTCCATCCTATCCTAGTATATTATATCGATGGGGAGTATTTTAAGCAGAATAACTGATTGATTTATTTTTTATCAATAAAACTTACATTATTAGACAACAAGTATATACATAGAATTATAGTTATACAATACCCAAGCCTCTTCATCTTCGCGCATCTTTAACGACTGCTTTTATATTTGCTATAGACAACGGCCTGAAGTACCTATATAGAAAAAATAGAAAACTGAAAATTCTGCAGATGCGAATTGACGTCGAGTCGTTTCGCCAGCACCTGTCCCTAGGACTGCTGCTGATATAGGTATTGCCCGGGCGACAAACCGCGCGCGCGCGCATGAGCGTAAAGTCGACGTATCTCTGCCGGGTAATTTTGCACTGCAGCTGCTGTCGTTCGTTGCTGCTGCTGCTGTTGCCTCGATTTTTCTCGATGAGCTTAGAAAAATCCTGCAGGCGTCGGCATGAGGTTTTGTATCTTTGATGGAAATCGCGAGAGGCTTTTATTAATTACGTTCAGTTGCTGTGACACTGTTATTTTGCACGTGTTGTATAGTTTAGTATTTTTCGTTTCGTCAGCTGTTAGAGGAATGCAAATCGTTCTGGTATTTTCTGATTAAATTTTACTAAAACGTACGTTTATGGGCTATACTTGTACACATGTTTTCATTTGCGTTGAATCGTGATAGTATACTACATTGTTTTGGCGTCTCTTCAGATGCGAAAAATAGCAGATTTCGGAAATTAACTAATTATAAATAAAAATTAATTTAAAAAAAGTCGTTAAACAAATTTAATATAAAAAATTACAGATATCTTAAAATAAATAATTATTTTAAAAAATATATTTTTTGAAATTTATTATGATAAATTATTTTTTCATAACTTTAATCTTATATTTTTCACGCGCTGAAATTCGCGGCAGTAGATGGCCCAACAATGCGCTAATTTTCGTAGCAAAGACGCAAAATAAACTATAGCCTTTGTATAGGATGTATAGAAAGTTTAGGAATAATTAACTCAAATTATATAACTTATTAATTGTAAATAAATCATCGGCATCATCGCGTTTCCATATTATACACAATTCCATGTCTTTCAAGTGAAAAATATTTAATATTTTACCCTGTTAGAGAGAGTGTCAGAGGCGAATTCCTTATACGCACTGAATGAATTCCGATCAATTCGCTTGGAGTTCCTATACCTGAGGTCCTAGACTGATTTTCTTCCGAAAGGGAGCCGCAAGGTATACGTATCGAGGCTGTTCCCCGGTAACTGCTTTATAAATTAAGAATTTTGCTCGCTGAGATTCAATAAATTACAGTTTAAACAAATTTTTGCCGGAAATCCATGAAAAAGTACATTTTAAAGTGTGCTTTTATTCAAATTATCGGCAATTTATGACAGCAATTTCTGCGTGAAAGTCGTTTCCCCCATAAATTTCAACACAAAGTATGTTAATCCAGATTTATACGAACACGCTCTCTTACTTCACTTTCTTAATAAAAATAAGCTGCAGTCGATGCACTTAACATCGCAGAAATCAATATTTCCCGAAAATTCAAAAAACGCAGCAAACCCATCCTATCCACACCCCTGGAGTAACAATTCATCAAAATGAACCAATTAAATTCCATCAGCCCGCAATTTCACTCGCATATGGAGTGATGTCGCGTGGCGATGATGCTGCAAAGCGCGACGAATCGCCATGTTGCGGCCGACTCCGCGGATGCAGGTAGCTTCCGACGTCCTAACGAGGGGTTGATATTCGCACCCCAGCAGAGAATCGACGAGAGAATTTCGACGACAGACGGAGTTAATGGACGTTAGTCACGCGTGTGTCTGCTATATACTGTTAATTATCTCAATCGAGTCTCTCTCTCTCTATATTATATTATACCTTTTTCGACTGCACTGTCATTGTCCGGGGATTATGGGTTACAGGTCTGCTGATCTGGTGGTTTCGCTTTGTTTTGCTGTAAATAGATCCTGCAAATGTTTATTGGCTGTGTTGAACTAAAAGCTTCGTTTATTGATCTTTATATATTATACATAAAGGTTATATAGTTTTGAAGTTTCCACCAATAATGATACCATCAAATATTTAGTCAAAGTTAACTGACTGTTACAATTATGAATGCAATATAAATACATTTCATATAAAAAATAACATGTTTACTAAAATCTACTTCTACATCACTACTTTTTTAAATAAAAACCAACCGTCGAAAAAGACACTTCACGTCTCTCTATAATTCCGATAGAAGGTTCCAGGGTCTAAAAATAGCGCAATTGACAGCGAAACGCAAAAAGCACGCGTCGTAAACAATATGGGAAATCCGTCGCTCGCGTCGAGCGGATAATCAACCCGTATGGCTACAATCGTCGCTTGTATTTGTTTCAAACATTATCACTTCCAGTTTCGCGTTTCACCTGCTCTCATAAATATCATGCGCGCACGCGTCCGCACTCTATATACTCGTCTCTCTGATGTGTGCATGTATATAGCGGGACGTGCGCGCGCCTTTTTTTTCTCTTTTTTTTTATCGGATTTATCAGTGCTCGAAAATTGAAAAAAAATACCAAGCTTGACTCGAACGTTTGAAAAATGACGTTTTACTACTGAATATGCATGTGTGTCCGATAAGTGCGCTCCACAATATGAAAAGGGAAAAAATGGTTATTATAGTTTATTGGTGATGCAGTGTATAATACTATTTTTAAGCTGAAAAACATCGATACAATATTCCACGTAAAAATCCCCTGCATCATCAGTGTAAAACAAGACGCGCCTCTTTTTTCTGCAAGATCCATCGGAATGCGTCACAGCTGCCTCGATAATACGCGGTGTATATATATTATACAAAGACAATGTACGCACGCATACGCAGAAACGTCCGGCTGTCTCTCTCTCTCTCTTTCTCGGTGAAAAGTATGTATTGGAGAATCGGCGCGCGATTTGCCTACATGAAAGGCCGCACGTCGAAGACACCTGAGGCGCCACACACGCTGATGCGAGGGTAACCCAAAACGCTACCGGCGCGGACATGCCACTACTCTGCAAGGGGTATATACAAAGGGCGGGCCAGCTCTTTTCAGATGCGAGGGATCGGCTTTCGTGTTGTGGCGAAAGAGGGATGCGGTCGAGGAGAGGAGGTGTGCGATGCGTGACTCACGAGGTTGATGTTCCAATATGTAAATTGTCCATGCTTTCCATTTGTTTTTTTTACCATAGAGGTATATGTATTGGCGGCTGAAATGCTTTGTGACGTCGGCCCCAGAACTGGATTAGACTGTATATTAATACAAATATTTGATAAAATTGTAAAATGCGTTTGAAATTTAAATGATTTTTTAATCAAATGAAATGTATACCGCTATAAATATGTGCAAATTAAATATTCGAAAAAGCATAACAAACTATTCATTACACAGTGTATAACCGATAGCGCAGTTATCTATAATCGTCCGACAAATTTAGATCAAAATTCGATTGATATCTCACGAGCATAAATAGAAACTCAACAGCCTCTAATTACATACGTCTCCCCGCTCATCTCCCCATTCGTCCTCACCCCCCAATAAAATGCAAATTATTAAGCGAAATTAAACGATCCTCGACTGTCACTGATGGTGATTCGCTTTTTGTCGACGCCCGCTTAATTTTCGGCGCAATTACGTAATATCTTCATCGATTAATCGGCTGCAGCTCGAGCCATTACACGTGTAATGCACACGCAACGATCGTCAGCCAAGCATGAAAAGCCGGACCGATGAATCAGAAATTTCCATACGTAATTACCGCGATTATGTGGATCGTCGCGCGCAACTGGTGCGACCTTGTATACATTTACTTGTTACCCCCAGCGGATTGTGAAAAAACGAAGCGGCAGAGGGTGTGCCGAGAGCGTTTAAGAGGTCAGAGAATACTAATTGACGAAAAACAAGGCGGAGGATACATAACAGATGGGCAGTGGAATGCGGTCGGAAGGGTGTATAATGTGCGCTCTTTTTCGAGTATAATATACGTTGGAAATCTGATGTATGCGAGATTACGGAGAAATTTTTTGGGCTCTGTGTTATGGATTAAGATCCGTCTAGCTGATACTTTTTCTACGGTCTTTAATTCACAAGTTACGCCGTTTTTTATACACGAGTGACGAAATTCTTCCATTAATATAGTCAACATTTTTCAGTAATTAGCTCATCATTTTGCCGATGTTTATTGTCTACTTTTATATTCTTGCAAACTGCAATACGTTCTACAGACATAATATTGAATCTTAACATTATATCCTACAAACGAGTACAAAAATATTTGTTATACTCTTATATAAGGACTAGTTTTATTTTGATAGATCACCTTCCGGTGTGTGTCCACGTCACAATAACGACATTCGAATTTAGCCGCCTCTCGACAAGAACCCCAACACCAGAAGCCCTATACGCAGGGTTCAAAACAAAAAAAAAACCTACGCTTTCACAATTGACATACGCGCGGAGAAGACGAAGGATACGTCTTTGAAAAGCCGAGCGTTAAAAGCCCTGCGCATGATTCACCTCTTAAACTCGGCGGCGGCTTCTCTCCTGCTCTCTTTCGATTATTAACGCTCGTACGTCTAAATGAATATGTACACGAAACTCGGCCTAACTCAATTCAGCTTCATTGCCAGCGACGATACTCGGGAGGGAGAGATAGAGACGGATAATATACGTGGACCGCTTAAATTGTATTACGCAGAGTTACTTCGAATTCTATAACCGAGTTTTATTGTAGAATCTATAAAGCGTGGAATCTATTGCTTGATGTGAAAATGTATAAAAATAAAGCTAGGGTTCGTGGTGTTTATGATTTTTAAAATACTATATGAAATTCATGGTTCAAGTATTTAATACTATACTCTAGTTAAGTTTCATCGTTCTTGTACACTACATTGCTTGTATAAACTTTTTTCAAATTTGACACTATATATTAAATTTAAAAAACATTTTTTCATCATATAATATGTGTTCTCAAAAAATTAAAAAAAAATTATTTTAATTTTTGTCATCAGTCACTTGTCATCTGCTATAAGATTATGAAAGAATATAGACAATTTCAATAGCATTGATAGATAATTCGGTCTATATATTTGAAAATAATTCGTTCTCAAAACAAAAACATCACACTACTCAATCCCGTTTCCCTGCGTACCAAACTAACAGTACAACCTATACTACAAAAATCCTCAATTATCGCGAGGCAGGCAGAAAAGGATAAAACGTTGGCCTGTTCCAGCGCACAATACACACGATATACCCCGGTGCAATTGCGCAGTACACCGCGCGGTTCACATAAAAGCTGGCCATTGTCTCGAGGCTGCAAGTGCACTTTACCGAGGTTTCGAGGGGGGTTGCGCTTTTCTTCGTCGCAGCCAGGAAGAAAAGACGTCGATGTTCTTCTTCGAGGCGACGGTTGAAAGGCTGAGAAATTCGACTCAATGCGTAATTGCTCTACGTTTCTCTTCTTTGTCGACGACGAATTTTAATAGGGGATGGATTTCGCGATGTGTTTAGAGCGAATAATGTCTGCTGGATGCGAATGTGCGATTCGAATTGTATATTTTGTGGTGCTTGAGAGTTGAAGTGGTTCAATCTTTTTGTAATTTGCCGAGATTGCTTTGATTGCATTGAAATAATTTATTTTAGATCGTTTAGAATAATGCATTAATAACGCGATTGTTATGTGTTTAATGTTAAAGTGATGAGTGAATAATTAGGTAAATATTGTTTTTTTGTAATTAATTTAAAACACACGTTATATTATCGACAAATGATAAGTTCGAACGAAACATTTCGATGGCTAAAAATCTGAGGTCCCAAATATATACCTATAATACTAAGCTGTGAATAACATAATTCGTTATTATAAATTATTTGTTATTGTTATTATAAATTACAAATAAACGCTTGAATTCATAGAAATATAAAATAAAACAAAAACTATTACTCGGCGCATTACACAAACGCACTTCTACTGTACAGCGATTCAAACGTATACTGATAATAATAACAAGTTTATAACCTGTTTGTACCAAACTTAAAATTTTGAATATTACAAAGCTTTCTCCAGGAGAAAGCAAAACACGCCTGAAATCAAAGCAAAAGCCAACAACCGCTGACTTCAGCACTGCCGGCAAGTAGACTCCGTCTCCGCACCCTTGACAACAACAGCTCCCACCACACCACAGATAAACATCTTATCCCTCGGACTCTTGGCTACTGCAACGCAACTATATATGTATATGTGCATATACGTTATACCTCTAGAGCTTATGGTTGCGTGTACATAGTATACTATAGTCTCGCGTAAGCAGACGTCAAGCCGGACTAAGCGCTTTGTAGGCTTTGTACAAGCTAGCTCGGAAACAATAGAGCTACGAGGAACAACAGCGAACGGGGGGGGGGGAGTCGAGGGCGTGTTTATGACACTAGCTCTGATAACGGAGACCTGATGCTTGCGGCCGATTTCATCCCCCATGAATTTCGAATTCCTGCGGTCATCGTCTGGTCTCTCCTGCTGGATTTGTGCGTTAATTAAAGTCTAAGTGTACCTGTGTCTTATTTTAACAGTGCCATTTGAATGCAAGGCATTTTCTTATGGTTAATTTATTAATTTTTTAGTTGAACGTAGTGGCTGATAAAACCATGCATCGAAACTTGTGTGTATCCAGTGCAATGTTATCGGAGAAACATCAGAGAGTAGCAGTACAGATTAGCAGGTCTCTTTCCAAAAATGTGGGAAAAAAACTGTGTGAAAAATCCGATAACCCAAGCATATACCAACGAACTCGAGGCTAATTGAATTAAAAGCTACGATACAAACAGTGGCTATCGGAAGGTCAGACGATAAAAAAGCGCCACGTAACCGTTTTTCACCATCACTCCATGCACCGAATCTGTCCGAAACTCGAGCCATCACCGCACCAATATAGCAATATACAAAGCTCGTAAACAGGAAGGAATTTATATACAGTATACATAGGAGGACTGTACTTTGGCGCTATAGCTTCGGCTCTTCCCACACCAATCAAAGAACAGTCCTGGCCCCCTCTTGACGAGTGACTCGAGATCCCCGGGGAGTTATCTACCCCTGCACGCGCGCGCAGTAGAGTCTATTATCGCTCGCGTCGAGATGCGCTGTGGCGGAGCCTTTTATATTCTCTCTGATCCACGATGCATGTAAATACCGCGTTCATTTGTCCTAGTCGTCGATATCCGTGTTTTGCTTCGCTTGTAAATTTTCTGGATGAATTTCGATTTTGAATTTTACGACACCAAGACGATCCCCAAAAATCAAACAGATGTCATGAAGCGACGGTATTTACTGCAGACTCGGTTAGCAGCAGCAATAAATTTAATACACGCCAATAATCTACGACCCCATGCTGCTCACCTCAGTCCAAGATACTACTTACAAAGTAAGTATCATATAATACCGATGCAGTGCGAGCGAGCGGACAAGAGCGCTAAACGTTGCGCGCAGCTCATTGTCATTCCGAAATAGCCGCACACAGTAAATTCGTATAATGCGATTTCGGACACTCCCTCGTCAGACACGTCGATCGCGATCTATAACGCTCAAAGGGAGAAAAAGTCCGGAACACTCGACTCAAGACTATATATATAATATACGCGTGAATATAGCGCGGGGACGAGTATAATGCGGAACAGCATGTTTATGGGGATATGAGAGAGTCGCGACGGGGGGTATACAGTGCGCGTGTAGCCCCCATCATCGAGTGTACGTACGAAAATCGCTTATGTATATCCATGGGAAACGCTTAAATATTGGTTTATTTGACCCGCCAAGATATACGCGCAGTGTGGAGAGAGCTAGAGAGAGAGACACAATGGGCTAGGTACTTCAGAATGAGACTGAGGGGCTGTGTGTATAAGCATATTTGTAGGGCTATATAGAGTGTGATTTATTTTTGCTTTGCATAGTTAATTGACTTGGTTTTTGCTTTTAGGGATGAAGCTACGGTTCTGAGGGGGTGAAGGGGATGTACTTTTCGAAGGATTGTTAGTTTTCTTTCGGTGATGAGCAGGAGTGAAATCGGTTGGGATTTTCGGCGACAACCATACCGTATAATAGTGATGGAATGTGGGCGATACAGTATAAAAGGGAGAGAAGAATTATTTTCTACATATAGAAACTACATTAGCATTCAAAACCCATTCGAATCGAATCATCAAAAAAAAACATTTAACCGTATTCAAATGTAGCCCAAACTATTTGCGACCTCTTAAAAACGCATACTTTTCCGGACGATAAACTCTCCTAAACTCAGGCGGTATGTATATCCCTACAATACACGTGCAGCATATACCTATACGTAGGCGTAACTCGCAGGGGTCGTCATCGCGCTTATCACAGTCTGGGCGTTTACGCGCTAGCCGATGCGTGACTACGCACGCGCGCGCGCGATCGACCACCTGGTGCAAACGCCGCACGTGTCGCGCCGGACATCCATATGAGGGTCGTCGACTTTTTTTTCTTTCTCTCTCTCTCTCGATAATGTGTAATTAATAAATTTCCGAAGTTTTTACGCGTTCTGGTGAGTTTTTTTTTCTTTCACTGGGGTGCTGGATCGATTTAGCTATATAGAGGGTGCATAGGAATGCGATTAGTTCTGTCGAGAGAAGGGTATACTGCGGGGTGATGACTATTGTTGTTTAATGGATTTATGGGTTTCGGAGACTGCGAATGTGTTTCTTTTTTTTTATTGCAAAATAAAGGAATGTGCGTGACATGTGGTCAAATGTATACGTATTATACTTGTGTATAATTCATTTGGTCGCAGTGTGAAAGTTTGATTTCAAGGTACGCATACTCCATTTGGAGCTCGTGAAAAATGCAAATTCATACATGCTAATGTATATACTTTGCATGTAATCATGTCAACGAATACGACGTCAATCGCATAAGGAAAAAAAGCGCTCTTATCAGAAGTAGTACGGAAAAATAACGGTTATACATTATTATGCCTTTCAGTATTCTTTTCAAAGTCGTGGGAGGTTTGATTTTTCATGGGAAATGGAGTCGCCACTTTCATGCGGACGGATTGACGGACCAATAAGCCATGACATGAGCGATCAGTTTACCGCTTTCCCCGCTATCTTTCTCTCTTCGATCCTAGCTTCCTTCTATTATATCTTACCCGTATCTTTTTCGCGGTGTTCACACGAGTCGGCTTTAGGGGTGAGAGAGTAGAACATGTATATGTATAGAGTAGACCGTGCTCTTACGTAATCCGACTTGATTAGCGTATGACGGGCCTCACGCCCCTTTATCGAGATTTCTCTTCATCGATTTATAACTCTCGCATCTTCTGCGACGATTTGTTATTTTATTTAGTTAACGCTCGTGAATTTATATTCATAGCAATATGTGTAAAATAAAAATCACACCCACAGTAGAGCGATCCAATACAGAAATCCGATCGCTGATCGGTCATATCCGAATTATTTGGTTCTTCCCACCCCCGCAATGATTGATGTACCAGATACAAGAACACACACTCACAGCTTACAGCAGTCAGATGAATGGGAGATTCTCGTGTTTCCGGCTGGCAATTATTTCGAACGGTGGCGCGGTTGGCTCGGATGTATATAGCTGCAGGATCATCTTTTTGGCAGGGCGCACGAGTCTGCGGTTTCCGCTATTGAGCTCAATGGCTCGTAGCTGGATTTTCCCCAGTGACGGCGTCAATCCTTATTCCAGCCTTTTTGTTATTATTTAAATACCTAGAATGATAGTGAAGAAATTATTCCAGGTACGTAGAATGTATTATGTATCAAATTATATACTGAATCAATTACTAACAGACTTTTTTAAATGTTGTTTCTAATAATGAAAATTAATACGTAGCTCTGCACAGTGCGATGAACTACCTCTCATCATTAAATTATTTTACCAGGTGAAGAAAATAATTTGTAGTCGAAATTTGCTAATACAACATAATATTTTTCAATCTTACGGATCATTTCTAACTAATAACAAAATCTTTCTGGAATTATTTTTACACTGAGAAAAATATTTGGGTAATCCCTTAAATTGAACGGGTAGACAGTACCTAAAAACAAATCGTAAAGACGAAAAGGGTAGGCTCTACTCGTTTGTAA
>UCOJ01002241.1:0-13863 GCA_900474305.1 Cecidostiba fungosa
CTCTCTCTCTCTCTCTCTCTCTCTCTCTCTCTCTCTCTCTCTCTGTATATATATATTGAACTGACGAAAAGACTTGTGTCTTTCCCAAAGCAAGACCAATATACGCATGCATTTCCTGACGCATGCGCTTTAACATTAGTAAAAAAAAGGGTGAGAGACAGGGAGAGTGAACACGCGACACTCAAAATTCAAATCGGATTCAAATAGCTTTCTATCGAGCGTGCAAAGCGAATTGTCGAAATTTCACGGCGCGCTGCGCGACGCAGCTGCACGATCTTCCGCCCGAATTTCCGCGGGTAAAGAGAGACAGAGACAGAGACAGAGAGAGAGAGAGAGAGAGAGAGAGAGAGAGAGAGAGAGACCGGACGACATGACACAACCTATGAATTCTAGTTTTGCGCTTCCGATTTGTCGTCGCTTGTTCGTTCATGCTAGCTTGCGGTCAACATTCTGCGCGCAACTCACTCCTTACTGACCTGTCTACTGTAGCTACACCACACACGTCTCACTTGGGATTTGCTTCCCTTTGAGTGAAAGCGCACGCGTGTGTGTCCTGCGCGCCGACGTTGATCCGCCCGGAGTAATCAATTACTCGAGAGACTCCTTAATTTCGGAAGCTTTCTAAGTTTTGTTCGAACTTTGACTTTTGAGAAGGATATAGACGCATGTAGGAGCTATTATAGTCTATAATATATAACATACAAAACCGTATAATTTAATTATAATGTAAATATGCTTGTTCGTAATTGTAATATTTTTATAATTTTCCAAGTGTTTGTATATATTCGAATTCTTATAGCATCTGACAATAATTTATGTACGAATCTATTATGCTATTTATATCCATATAACCATAGTTTTATATGAATATTGCACGATTTCTATTCATATAACAATAATTCTATATGAATATATTATGTGTTTTGTACCCATCAATCGCAAATTAACCTGCGATTAATTCGCCACGACAATCTCGATCCAAACGCAGCTGATTATCTTTATCAAAAGCTATAAAACGCTAAACAAGCTAGGAGCAAAATAAAAAGCGATATTTTACCGTAAATAGAACGTTTAATCATCGCCGCAAGTTTTTAATCCCGGCAAAATACTTGGATATTAAGATCACCTCCACGAGAGAAAGAGAGAGAGAGAGAGAGCCGACGTAAAGACGAGAAAAAGGGAGAAAACCCTAGGCTTGAGTGATCGCTGTTGCGGATGGAATTAATTTCCGGCAGGATAAAAGTGTAACGGGTTTTGACCATGAATACGGGTATTACAGAAGAAGAGAGTAGATCACGCAATTCGCGGAGGCTAAAGGGAAAGAAAGAACCAGTTGACGAGGAGGTTGTCGCTAACACCTTTTCCTGTACTATATATATAGGCGGATCACTGTCACAGGCCCACCGTTAAACTTATTTTTCGTTATAATATATACAGTCGGACGATTTCGTTAAAGTTGCACCAAGTGCACACGAGAGCGCTTCATTAGAAAAGTGTAGCCTGATTGCGTTAGGAAAACAAGTTAATGTTTGCGTCGCGCTCGCTGCTTGCACTTTACAAATTTATTAGCATTCGCTACTAACTTTTCTTTTTCGTTAGCGAGCAATAGATGCAGTGTGCGTCGATGCTTCTCTCGTCGCGTTCATTTGAAGGAACTAGGCTAAATCGATTCCAAGTTTTTCCGTTTTTATGTATTATTCCCTCGGGTCTCTCTAAATTATTCATTTTCATCCGGTGAGAATCTTTTTTTTCTTTGTCGTTGGCTACTCCTCGCGATTAGTATTTAATATTTATATAAAATTTGGTAGAAAATAAGCCTGAGATCTGTCACCGGGTGATGGTAGCACGTCAAAACGACTTTTCAACATGCAAAAAGTGTCTTGTGATACTGTTTTCTCGGCACTTCAAATTATCCGAAAATTATAGGAGAACAAAAAAAGATCTTTAAAAATGTTAACTTCGTTTTTGCCCCAACATTTTTTTTTGATTCATTTCTAGCCCCCGGAAAGGGATTTTTCTCGCGTTTTTCCTCATATGTACGTTCGTAATTCACTGCACCGCAACGTTCGGCCGAAATTTATGATCCGCAGCGTTATAACTGCCGCAGAGTAAATCTTACTGTATAATACAGCCAGTTTATATCCAAATAAGCTTTGGCACACTGTCACATCGCATTATATTAGCATAAGGATGAAAACGTACGTTTTGTTTAAAATTTTAATTGAAAATTGAACCAAATACTTGTCGTTAAACATAGGTTGACAAAGAGAAAGGGAGACATGATGCCTGCAGTAGCGCAATAAAATTTGCAGTCGCTCGTGGTAACCCATTGGTCAAGCCAGTCTCGATCCCGTCGTTATCAATACAAAACCAATATCAGCCATCACGTTCACGTTATATTTTGTGTGTAATGCAACGTTTTACGAAGCTGCGCGGTTATATATATCCAGAGTTCATTTCGTATTTATAGTGTAAACAATCGATACTAATAATGTCGCATCGGTTGGCAGCTCGTACGTCATATTTTTTTTATCGAGTGGATGCCATATCGGTACTTCATTAAATTAAGTTTATTTATCGAAGCAAGCTTACAACATTTTCTATTCAAGTATTGCCAGACTCTCTGGTCTGCGTCCCATGGCTTTTCCTTTATGAATCTCTCGCGCTCCAAAAATAATCTCCCTCTCTCCTTACTTTAGATTTGAAAGTAGGGGCGTCCGGCGGTTTCAAGAATGTTGATTAGTCTATATATGTTTGATATATCAGTTTAGCTTCCGGAAATATCGTTTTAATTCGGAAGCTTTGTATACTTGGTAAATAAATTTTCACTCGGTGTGCGTCAATGCAATATAACTGCAATTAGCGAAATTCGTTTTAAAGGAATGATCTATTCTCGGAACTGTTAGAGATTATAATCAAGTTAGAAGCAGCGGCACCAGCTCCACTTCACTATAATTAATATTATTACTGCACTCGAGGCAATAAATCATCCGTCTCGTCCACTTCCATATAGCCTCGAGCGCGTTCGGCTAAAAGTTTTGTCTTGCTCGATATCGTATATAAATATACCTATATATATAAAGCAAAACCAGAAGAATGGAGGAAGTAAGCAAAAACGCGTAGAAATAAAAGAATATATATAGGAAGACGAGGAGCCCGACAGACTTTTAGTTTCAATAAAGGCATAAAACGAGATTTCTTTTTCTATACGAGCAGCGGCGGCAGGCGGCAGCAACTCAATTCCCAATATACCGAGAGAGGAGAGAGAGAGACGACGACGAGCTTGGCAAAGTTAAACTAATAATACACTCGAAGACGTGGCGGCAGCGCAGCTTCGCGGTCTGCGCGATTTAAACAATGTTTGAGTAAGAAGTAAAAAGTTTTCCGGTTAGGGCTCCTCTTCCTTCTGCTGCTCTCCTCTTCATGTTTCAATATCCATCCGAGAGCGCTGCAGCACGACAATCTACGCGAACGTTCCTCTCGGATATTCGCAAAAGAGTTTCGCAATCAGATAGCCAACGACCAAGTGGAAACAATAAAAGAAACTCGGAATAAAAAAAAATCTACGTTATAAGTATATATACGCATGCGTCGTCTAGAGAGAGTATAGTGGTAAAACGGAATTAGGAGGGAAAGAAAACGGGCGAACACGCGATTCGCCGCCAGAGCTTCCAGTGATTCGATTTCAATCGAATCTGCCAAGCCTCCGAACTACTTTACTCGCGCCCGAGCTCTCTGTGTGTCTCCTTGTCGCGGTTGCCGAGGAAATTCCACCGCAGCATCGAGAGAGAGAGAGAGAGAGAGAGAGAGAGAGAGAGAGAGAGAGAGAGAGAGAGCGACTGTATTACTTGTCTCTCTTGTTTTATACTTGTGGCTGTAAATAAGGAGAACGAGAGACTGAGATTACGCTACCCAACGAAGATTCTCTCTGTGTCTCTCATTTATATCACTGACGAGAAGCTTCAAGCTTGCGATGTTTTTTTATGCTCGTGTTTGAGATTCTCATTCGTCGTGATGTTTTTGATTAGTTATGATTGGTGACGGATTTGTATGCTTTTTTGCTTGTGATGTTTTTAGTATCTTATTTATGCTATTTTTTTGCTAAGATAATGTGGGACGTTCGAAGCTCGGGTCATGAACCTCGTATTCTAATTAATAACAAACAACGACTTTAGAGAAAATAATCAAAGTACACTGGAATTTTTTACAATACACCGAATTAGAATTATTTTTGATAATAGCCATTATTTTCCCATGTTTACCGATTAAAAAGTTATCGTAATATAAGCACTTCTCTAACGATTAAACGAACGAAAGTAGAGACACAACTCAACATCGAAACAAAAATAAA
The DNA here is from genome assembly GCA_900474305.1 of Cecidostiba fungosa. Taxonomy (NCBI): domain Eukaryota; kingdom Metazoa; phylum Arthropoda; class Insecta; order Hymenoptera; family Pteromalidae; genus Cecidostiba; species Cecidostiba fungosa. The sequence continues at coordinate 4,352 of UCOJ01002241.1, forward strand.
CCAACAGCGACCAAGATAAAAAAAGCATCTCTCTCTCCTCATCTCCGTGCGTCCACCAAGACGTGTACACAATACCTACACTGTACCTTGTGGTTATATACTTATTATGTTCGCGCATAAAAACGGACATCCGAGTACCCGAGTGAACGTATACCATGACAAACCGCGCTTATACAGTTTTGTTTACACACGTGGTGTGACGCACAGACGTCAAAATACACCGCAGGTCGTTAGTATAAGTTACACACGCAAAGGGCTGACCTTTCCATCACATATACAAAGGTGAAAAAGCACTGCACGTCCGTAGCATTTCCGGGAACGCGAGCGAGAGAGAAGAAAAGGGGCGCGCGATTCGCGGACGAGAAAAATTCTGCGAAGTAGGTTACAAGAATCTTATCTTACACTTGAGTCTCTCTTGCAAAGCTTCTATTAAAAGCAGAACACACTCTTCTCACCTTTCCTCAGCGATGCTCTCTGTCCTCTATAGCTGGCTCTAAGGTATCACCTCTTCTTTCTTTCTCGCTATACAGGTACGTATATATAGACTCACACAGACAAGAAAACACTGTTGGAACCAAACACAAAACGAAAGAACTCTCCTGCAGCACGAACTTGAGAAACTCACATCGCGATCGCGTGGACGTATATCTCGCGAAAATAAACGGAAAAGACGACGTTCTCTCTTTCTCTCGAAGCATACGAATTTGGTCGCGCGAGTATTAGCGGTACACACCAGCCGGCGACGGCGCTGGGCCAATAATAAGAGGAGAAGAGCAGAGAGAGGGCGGTCTCACGTTTCAAGCGCGCCGGCGAGTGTAAAACTCGCTCTCGCGCTGATGCAACGCCGAGAGCAACGAAGCTTCCGTGTCCAGAGTCAGCGCGGAACTGAGGCGCCGACGTCAAAGCGCGAGCGCCACTAGTGGAGCGGTGGCCAGCCGGTGAACTATACTTGTACGTTGATACACAGATGAGTGGCGGGAAGAGCCGAGAGTGAACGAACGCGTACGAGCGCGAGGCAATTTGATTCTGAGGAGTTTTGGGATGTGCATTTGATGTAGATGTTTGCTTTGAGATGGACTTTTCGTTGTTTAGAGAGTTTGCGTATAAAAACGACAATATAGGCAATTCCATAATTGATACTGAAAATTTTGATCTTCTCAGTCTAGTTGAATTTCTTGACGTTCATTGCACCACTTTTTTAATCAATATTATACGTCTATTACGTAATATACCCAAACAAATTCGAATTTAAATCATCGGTAAAATACACACAGTAGCGAATAATTGATCGCCCCCTAGGCTATACTTTTTCCGATCCAATATCAATTAAGCACTTGCGGCTGGGTAAACAAACGGTTCGAGAGCCTCACGCAGCGGGTCGATGGCATATACAAGCTTATATACACACACACAATGTTATATATATATACTACTAACCCGTAAACTGGCGAGGGATCCTGTTGCGACCAGGTAGATCCGTAGTGATCGAAGTGAGCTGGCTTGAATGCGTACGTAAACTGGCTTCTCGACGTAGTCTTCACTAGAGAAGGAGGCAGGTGACACAAGGTGCTCGTTTTGCACTTCAATAAGTTTTGAGACAACTATCTCTTTATAAAAAAAAATTTTAACTTTCTTTGTGCGCTGCGTGTACAATCCTCACTCATTTTGGCGATAAAGACCACTTACCTTATAAGAATCTACGTAGGTGGAGCAGACTGAGTTAAAAATGAGTTGAATTTTTTTCAAATTACCTATTTAGTGCAAAAAAATCAAAATTTTGTAAAAAAACAAATGTTTTATGCATTGCGTGTCAATTAATTAAGGGTTACCAATGACGGGGTCCACGTAGGCATCCTATAGTGTTTGATGCGTATATATAGATGTAAATATCAGTCCTAGATGGCGGGAGCTTGGGGTGAGAGAACAATGTGGCCAGTTTGAAAGGTTGTTAGTGATGAATCAAGGAATGTCAAATAATAAATGAATATTATTTAAATTATAATTTTATTCAACCATCGACAGTGATATACAAGATATTACTCGCTGGTGCGCTATCAATTTTTATACTATTATCGTCACACTTATTCTATTACATATCAAGCAATAATTACAGCGAGTATATACACAAATCAGTCACAGAATACGCGCGAAGACTCTGATCGCGATATTTTCTTAAATAATTTAATTTTAATTTTACAATGTAAACTCTTATCGTCTCACTCTTTGTCGGTCGGTTCCGGGTCAAGCTCTAATAAACTCTTTCCTTGGCTTGGATGGAATAACCAATGTGATCGTCAGCGCCGTGAGTGGCCGGATACTTTTGTTTTCTTAGATATAGTTACTGAAAATGAATACTATATAGGTATAGCCTTAGTTTATGGCCCTGGGCCATCTGATAAAGCCCCTGACCGTCAAGGTCATCAACGATAAGAGTTTGTACTTGCAATTCTGTAATTTTCAAATTTTTGGCGGGAATAACAAGAAATTTTACACTCTATTACTCTGAATTATTTTATACGTTCTTACAGTTTATACAAATAATAAATAGGTGTTCCAAGTACATGATTTGGAATATGTTTACGCAATTATTTACAAACATAAATTATTCTACATTTCTTATATTCAGGGCGATTTATTACAATAATGAAATGAGTATCCATATCAATATTTCCTTTGACTGCGTATATATACTATGAATCAAAACTAAATTCTAATTCTTTGATTTTTCCCGTCTTCGGAAATTGTTGGTGCGAAAGTCATGCAGCGATCGACATGCGCGACACACGGTGCTCGCTTTATTCATCTGTTTTGGTTCTCACAAAAAAGCCAATCGCACCCGTAATACCTGCGCATACGCAATACAAGAACGCGATCTAAACGGATCATCCCGACAAACCCCCAGTATCCTGTTCTTTCAGGCCAGCAAGGAGTAACTCTGGTGGCAACATCAAAGGCCAGAGGAAGTCAAGCTATTGGTAGCAACAGGAGCTTGCAGGTCGTCCTAAACATGCTCGAATCGTAAAGCAACGTCAAGGGGACGCTTTTAGTAGCAAACGACGCGACGCAGCTATAGGACTTACTCCTTGATGGTTCAAGTGGTGACTCCAGCAAACTCACCGCACTACCTGCCTCCACCACTTCGATGACACCACCATTAGCGGTGCCCTCGGCGGTGCCTGACCATTTTCCTAATTTCCAACCCTGAACCGTAACGGTACCGACTAAGGCCAATAGTTTCCTGCCCTAGAGAGCACCGTTTTTGTATGTCACTTACCAACTGTTGGTCTGTAGAGTCACGCTCTGTAAGGGCGCGTGACGTTATAAGGACTACTTGGATAGTCTGTTGATGGTCAGGAAGTTATGATATAACTATAGCGGCTCCCGTCCTAGCAGCAAGAAGCGGTCCATAGCGATCGAAGAACTCGGTATAGGTATATCCATCCTGCAGGTAAATACGAGCAGCAATTTGAGCTCAGGTCTTAGTCAGCCCTTAGATAATTTTGCTTATGGGATGGAATTTCAGGTCACACAGACACACAGGATCCCGTTTGCAATTAATACGAACAGATTAATATAGGTATCATATCTCATTCAACATATTTCTTTGTTTACAAAAGATGTATAAAACAGTATAAGTAGACACATAGATGTATAAAATATGTATATTTAGCCACATAAATGTTCAGTAATGACAAAGTATAGACTAGAAGTACGTTCAGCAGTGTCCAAATAGATAGCAACGTATACTGTAACAAGAAACATTTTTTAGTAGTGCTCAAGTGGGCACAGGTAGACGGTATACCTATTAGTGACTAGGTAGATACAATTAAGGATGCGCAATAGCTCAGCTGAAATAATATAAATCATGACTTCGAGGTAGAAAGGGAGTTTTATTTTCAACAGAAATTTTTCACAAGGTGAAAATAGTAGTTGTATTTACTGGATGTGTCATTGAACCAGAAAATGAACTTACGGTTATGATTAAATTAAAATACGAACCGTTTCGCTTTATTCAAAATAGTCATTTGTCTTCTTAACAAAAAAAAGGAGTACTTTATAACAAATATCTTGCACATATGCAAAGATGAAATGTAATACTTTAAGGTACTATACCATTCTCCAAAAAGTTCGTTTAATATTCTTATACTGTAAAAGTGATTTTCAGTTTTCAGATCAAAGAAGAAAAATGCTTAATTTTACAATTTTTCTGCTAAGATTCGCTTTTGGAAGGATTTCAAAGTAAATAATATAAGTAAATTGTTTATGCATTGATCAAGTGTTTTAAGTATTTGTATTCCTATAAGGACACGACTATCTGCGCAAGGATACAAGGCACATACATATATTAGTCTCATGATAAGTTCAATGATGATACGGACAAATTGTATTATTGATTCTATGTGATTGGTTTCTAAGTGACTGCTATTACATCGGAGTAGCATGGCCAGGATAGCTAACATCAAAATACAAAACTATTTCATCTTTCAGCTACGTTCTTTCACGAAGGAAACATTTAAGATGATGGATGTATCATATTTTTAAATGCTTTATTAAAAGCCTTTGAAATGAATAATATTATTTTTTAACGAACGCATTACCTGGATCATAACCATTTTACAGCGCACACCACCGAGTCCGCATCATCAGCAATTTTGAACACCTTATATAATTATTCTTTTCAAATAGCAATAGAGAAATTGTATTCTTTTGTAAAGTATAACTTTCTGCATTTTATAGTTTTTGAAAAGAATAAAATTCATCATTTAATCTTCTGACAGCAGGGAGTGGAAAACAAAAGTTTATATTTATAAAGGATTAAAGCGATCGATTTAATCTTTTGACAGGGCATTGTTTGTTTTTCTAAAGTATAAAATGCGCACTCTATACTTTTTTTAAAGAAGAAATTGATTGACTTCCTAACGTTAATTGTTCTACTTTTCGGTTCAGAATGATACATTCAATGCAAACAATGTACGCCTTAAGTACATTTACATCAGTTTACATTAAAGCCAGAATTCAGACAGTTTCGTTAAAATTAGCTATGCTATTTCTGATGAAATTGTATAATTTCTGGCTTACTTTTCTATCAGAAAACTCTCATAGAAATGATTAATATGGATACATTTTTATAGGAAATTCAACGAAAAGTACGTGAACTTTAAATTACTGATAACGGCGTAATTACGGCGTACGTTATTTGCATTGGATGTAGTATAAAACGCATGAATTATATGTTACTGAGCATAGAATTTCCGCGTACACTACTTACATTACTTTTAATGTACAACGTATGAGTTTTACATTACTGTACAAAGAATTTCGGCGTACACTCTAGTTGCATTAAATTTAATGTAAATCCATGAGTTTTGAATTAATGTATATTAAAATTTGGCTAATGTAACAAGATAAATTCAATTGCATTACATTTTAGTTACTGTGATATCGATTTGAATGTAGTACATAAAATCAATTAATGTACCTGCTTGCAATTTGCATCCATTACATGTACATTAATTTTAATGCAGCTATTTCTATCAGTGTACACGTTACACCGTATCTCTCCCCATCAAATCGAGAGGTGATCACCACCACCATCATCATCATCATCATCATCTCAGATAGTTCCTGCTTTGGAAGACACTAACGCGTGTTCGTCGGCCTTTGGCCTCGTCTATCTCGACTACCATCGATAAGAAGCCGAAGTGTCGAGTTTTGCGCTGTTTTCGGGACACGGACTGATGCTGCCACACCACTTGGTCTCCTTCAGGGGTGGACACGCTTTGCCACTTCGACGAGGCTTTGTCACCACCCGTCGCGTCCTCTGCGTCTCGCCGACTCCACAGCTACGGCTGCATGCGCTCCAGGGGCCCCATTCGCCAACCTCGCAGTCCCTTGGTAGCCCTGAAATATGCGTACATGAATGAGTTCATTTTTTGTACTTTTTGTGAGAAGTACGAAATTGATGAACAACTTTATTGTCAATTTTACATACGCTTAATACGTTAGAGTCACTAACAATGATTGAATTTTGATTAATATAAAAAATAAAGGATATATACTATTGTTACGTTCATCAAGTAAAGCATATTTTCTTTAAGGGGGTCCTGTACTCTCTGCATTATCTCCCAAACTGTTTTATCGACCGTAGACATAATAATCGCATTCATTAATACACTACGAAAAAATAATTGAAATACAAACTTTGTTTTAATATTTATTAATATCTCCGGACTCTATCGTAATTCAGGTAAAAGAAACAATGATATACAGCACTCCACCGACATAGCTCTCAAGGACGCACCCATAAACCCTCGAACGTTCGGTGCGCTCGAGCATCGCAAATAAATAAAGCCGCACCTGCTCTCGAGCGTATATATCTCCCAGAGGTACAGCAGGTAGCCTCATCTCCTTCGGCGGATCTCTTATCCGTACCGTCTGCGATCAGAATCACGCCCCCTATACTATATACTGACTTTCCCTTTCTCCTCTACTTTCGCGAATATAACCGCAATCTTCTTTGCCGGTCCCAGGCGGGACGAAAGCTGACGCGCAAAAACTCAAAGAATAAGCGGTATATGTCGATATGTGCGTGTGTGAGAGAGAGAGAGCAAATTAGAATCGAGGTAAGTATATTTTAAGAATTCGAATTCGTCTCTGACTTTTATAGAACGATAAAAGTATGTAATGCATAGTAGTCGACTGTAGAAAATCCGTCATCAGTAAGCACTTATATCGACTCGACAGAAGGGAGGAAAAAGCCATTTTAGTCTGATTTACGGTCGAATATCGAGTATTTTGACGGTTTTTAAGAAAAGAGACGCGAGCCTTGCATCTTTGAGAACATCACAGCAAAGGAACGCGAACACAGTACAATAGACAAAGATAAGGGAGAGAGGGAAAAAGTTAGGGGCTGACAGCAAGGGGTATATGTTGTATAGTCGCTTTGATCCCTCATGCGCGAAACATGGCTATTGAATGAGAGGAGCTTGTTCTCCTCCCAAGATCTATAAATAAAAAAAAAACGTTAGGGAGTCTATAACACCGCTTTTTCTTCTTTCTATTTTGCCGAGGTTAATTCGCGATAGGGAAACGTTCGCAGAGCACACACACGCAGTACGCAGTGAAGTAGAAACAAAAAAATAAACACCGGAAAACCATCGGTGAAACTGGAAAAAAGTGCGTGAAACCGATCGTGCGCACAGCGTTTCGGCGACATCGACACTCGTTTTCAGTTGGCCGGTGATTCGTGCACATCTGTCGATTAAAATATGAAAAAAAAATTTTACTCGATTCAAAAATAATTTTAAATAAACTCTACTTTCGTCAAAACACTTAATCGTCTAAGTGTAAAGGTACGTTTTATTACATAAACATTCTTACAAGGAAAATATATATGTATACATACGAGTCCTCGGATGCTTCCCCTTGCCGTATATCCTCTGATGCTTGTTCCGATACCTGCGCTGGTGTTGGATCGTGTTGCTGGTCGTGTTCCGCCAGCTGGCTATGGTGTTGCCGTTACCACCGGTGGCATTGACAATCTTCCTCTGGAGGTCCTCGTAGATTTGAGCCTTTTGCGCTTGTGCACTTGTCCTCTTCGCCTGAGAGTATGGCCAGGACTGCTTTGGCTCAGGTGCTCTGGTCGTCGTCGTCGTCGTTGTCGTTGTTGTGGGTGTTGCTACTCCTCGACTACGTTGGGTGTTAACGTAGGACGAGGCAATGTTGTCGATGATCGCGGCCTTACTGAGCTGTCCTGTTAGTTGCTGCTGTTCGCGGCCGTTGTTGGGCGTCCAGTACCTGTTTGATGTTTTTGAATTGAATTAGTGACGTGATTCGATTGAGATGAAATAGGGCTTAGTAGAAAGTGTTTCAACTTTAATAAAAATAAAAAACAATCATTGTAATGAATATTTGTTTTACACAGGTTGGATGCTTTTAAGCAATGTTTGTACTGAATACTGGTTAAACTAAAAAGGGATAATTAGGGTCGAATATTTTAAGACCTTCAAGTATAATTTGTATAAAGAATTGTTTCACATGCTGCAGCAGCATTTTATAGTCACTTATATTATACTGCTGTTTTAAATATATAACTTCCGCGTAGTTTATCAATTAAGACCTCTCGCACTATCGCAGCCGAAATTTCAGGGTAAATATTTAAATTATAATCGGTTAATATAAACTGCTAAATTTACTAACGCATAATAAAGTCGATATTTATGCTGGCTGCGCATAACAATGAGGATATTATAATTTATGCACTATTTGCGGGATCGATATGAACTGCTCGAGTTTATGCTCGCGGTACCGTTAGCGAGGCTGCATTGTTCTTTTCATCCAGCGACGCGTGATGTTATTATTATCCTCATCGTCGTCGATCATTCTGAAAAGCATAATTGGTCACAGGGTGAATGAGTAATGTTGCTTAATTAAAAATTAGGTTATCGATAGGAATAAGCTTATTTTCTCATCCACAGCTACAGGATTAACAAGTATTCAATACAATTTGGATTTACGATTTCCTATTACTTAATGTCGGACTTGTCAAGGAGGTCTCATGTGGTCTTTTTATCATCTCTAAAACTAGACACTTAAAATTTACCTTTTTTCGTATCATTAAAACATTAAACTTCTGAAATTGAAAAAAATAGTAAATATTAGGCATCTAGTCGATCAGTAGAAATGCGTAAAACTAGTCAGACATCACTACTCCGACTACAATGTTATTTTTGAAGATGCCCACTAGTCTTTTGTTTATTCTTGACAATGTCATTTGCAAAAATCAGACTGAATTGACTGTCTATACAACTTTGTTTATTGCGGTGATTTTTTTATTGCAGAGGTACTGGTGTAAGCAAAATGATACTCAAACCACAAACTTCTTATAATAGAGATTCTCCAGAAACACCTAACTATACCGCAGCGTCTGGAAAACATTCATACACATTACGTAGCTCGAAACTTCATGTATTACTCAGCAAGCAGCAGCAGCGCCAGCAACTCGATGTTCCGGGCGGTCTCTCTCTCCTGGGAAAACAATTTTGAGGTCTGATTTACGATTTTCACGACGTTACGTAACCGGCCGCGCGGCTGGAATACGAGAAAAAACGGAAGGAGCGGCAGATGCATAAACACGAGCCTTATTTATCCGAGGCTTTGCCGGAATTTTCGATCCGCGATTCTGCAGCGTTTACTGCCGCCGTGACGTGTCAGCGTTATTATGCATGTGCTATATAGGAGGACGTTGCTGAAGCCCTTGCCCCGTTTCACGCGGAAATCGAGTCTCAGGCTTTCTCTATCGGTCGTAAAAATTGCGAATGTATATATACTTGGCTATATTCTTTTTTTTTATTATTACTGATTCTATGCATAAACGCACAACTGTGTACTGGAAACGTGTCTTTGTTTTGGGAATTAGGAGGGAATATTCGGAGTGAAATTAAGAAACACAAACACGAATGGCTTTTGCATTTAGAAACTCGAGTACGTCGCGAGGCAACGTGTGTACGAAG
>UCOJ01002242.1:0-13835 GCA_900474305.1 Cecidostiba fungosa
TCCGATGTCCCAATTTGTGGTCCGTCTGTTCCGTCTTTGCCTCACCGTGTCATTGGTCAAGCTGTAGATGATGTACTGGTGATCGCTGGCCGTGTAGTCCTCAATCCCTCTCCATTCCCACAGCCTTGTCATCAATCTGTCCGTGGCCAAGGTAATATCCGGTATAGAGTTACCGAAGCCGGGTCGTCTATACGTGGTCACGTTTCCGTCATTAATGACTTGTAGTTCCAGTCGGGCGGACATTTGTAAAATCAGTCGTTCTCGTCTGTTCGTCATTAGCATCCCCCATTCGATTACTCGTGCGTTAAAGTCGCCCGCTACGATCACGTCGCCAGAGAGGTCTGTAACGGCGTCTTCCAGGGCTTCTAGCTTCTCTGCGTACTCGCGCGCACTATTATTCGGGGAGAGGTAGACACTGACAATAGTGACAGTGCCGACCCTTACCCAAACATAGTCTTCTCCGGACCTGCTGTCTGTAATCCGCGCCGCGCTTGTCCCTCGCACCCATACCGCCGCCGTGTTCGAGCTGCTGGCGATCCACGTCGGTTCGGGAAGGTTTCTGTATTGCTCGCTTATCACGAGCACGTCCGCGTCCGTTTCCGCCGCAATTTGTGGGAGTAACACGTGAGCCGTGCTGCTCCTGTTCAAGTTGCATTGGAGTATATTATTCAAAGATATATTAAAATTAATAAAATTAACTGACTGCAGAATTGCTGGAATAAATTCCGTGCTTTATATTTTACTTCATTTTATTTTAAATATAAATTAGTTAATTTAATTTTTTAAGCACAGTTTGCATTCATATGATTTTTTATTCGTTGGAATATCAATAAGATTATGCATTAAACATCGTATATGTGCAAACCTTTGACACGATATACAAAATACCGTTTCAGAATTGTTTTGCGAAAAGCAGTATAAGCACACATTTTTCATACACTGCGATTCTCTAATCAATAAATTTGACACTTCTTTTCTATATGCTTGTGGATTAAAATTGATATCAAACTGTTCTTCACAACCTATACAGTTCATATAGTACATTACATACATCCCACAGTTAAATGCGTCTTTTTGTAATGGCCTGTCAATTGTAAATGCCTCATAACTCCAATTTATTTGTAAATTATTGTTTGTCATTGCCTTTGATAAATTCATGTATCTTAGGAAATTTTTTACGCAAAGTGTCGCTCGTCTACTTTTTTTATTTTTTTCTTCAGTTTGCAAGGGGTCAATGTGTTGTAACACATGTTTGTCAACATCAACTATAAATAAGCACCCATGATAGTTAGTTTCATATGGCATTAATATTTTTCCTTTAAATTCGCCTTCCAAATGAAACATAAACCAATTGGTATCAATTTCTCTCTCTGAAATTTCTTTTAACAAAATTTTTGTATGCTGGGTTGGAACCGATACAGTATTTTTCCAATTCTTTTCTTTTACCATACTGAAAGCATCTACTACATCGCTATCGATATAAAAATCTTTAAAGTTCCTGGTATCGGTTTTTAAAGATTTATATTCGTTAGTGAAGAGAAATACTTCATAATCTTGTGTGCAGATAGCTGGCTTTTTATTATTATTATCGACAATTCTATAATCTCTGATTGGATGATTGCTTATTCCTCTGTACTTTCCTAGTGTACGGTTTTCATTCGAAGCCATATAATAATTTATGTCGTCGAATAAACCATTAGGTAAAATAAATGCTGTTCTTGATAACGCATCTTCTGTACATGAAGTTAAAGAGACGTGTATCATGGTATCAATTGGAGCGTGTTCTTTTTCAATGTTTTCCGTGTCTCTATTAAAAACGTTTTGATTAATTATATCATTCGTCTCATGTTCGTGATCTTCAAATTTGTCTAATTTTATTTTTATCTGATCATAATAATTACTGTTGTTAGCGTTTGAAAATAAATCATATTCGTTTTTATGTTCTACCTTCACTTTAAACTTGCCTTTTTTACATTGTGGCATTTCATTATTATCTACTAATGCACTAGTAGGGACTGGAATATACTCTCTTTTAAAGATTTTAGTTTCCTCTTCACAAAGAAACTGATCAATCTTATTTTCTGTGATGTCATCAAATTTTTCCAATTTTATCGGTAATTTATCAGAATAATTACTATCGTTACCATCTGAAAATAAATCATCTTCCTCGTTCATCACAAATTTGCCTTCTTGTATTGGTAACATTTCATCATCAATATCTGTAAAAAAAATCGTCATCTTCATCAAAAAGGTTCATTTTAAAAATATCCTTAGAGTCTTTCATATCTGAATATTTTTTTTAAACATCAATTCTTCGTTGATACATGCTTCTTTTAATTTCATACATAAAGAAACGTTATCATACTCACTTTGTTCATTTGGTATATTTTTAGATTTTTTTTTCTTTTTCCGATGCTTAAAGTTTTCATGGATTCTATGCAAGCATCCGTGGGCAAAAATTTCAATACACCTCCTATATCTTTACGTACTGTTCTGATAATAAAACAGCTCTTAAAGTTTGAAAAGATAATCTGTTTCGAAATTTCGTCTTAATTAATCCTTGCACACTCCATAATCTTTCAGGTGCAGCATTTGCATTTGGAATGCAAAGAACACTCAGCGCAAAGTTAGATAAATTCTCGAATAATGTTTTACCATTTTCGTCACAATAATCGTTGAGAATAAACCAAAATTCATCAGTTTGTTTAGCAGTTTTCAATCTTTGCAGAATTTCATCCGGAAATTTATATGCTGCGATAGAACACCATTCCTCATTTATTTTTGTTTTCAAATTAGAGTCCTTAGCTACTTTGAATTGCGAAAATGCTTCGAAAGCAACTTGAAGATTGTAATGCTCCTTCCTAAAATTTATATCTAAAGCATTGTTTTCGTTGAACAAAAATCTCTTATCTTCTAAATCGCATTTTTCTTTAATTTTTTGGCAACATTTCATTAACATAATTTGACATGCTTCTTTTTTGAAGTTTAACTCGGTTTCTTCAATGTCAGTATTCTGCGTACCTGTTACTTTTTTCTTATGCTCATCAAAATATTCAGCAGTCTTTTTACCGATATAAATATCGGACAAGTTTAAATACTGACTTTCTTCTTCTGGATTTATTTGATTTATTTTTGTGTTTTTTACATATTCTTCTTTCATATACATTTTCAAAAAATCATCGTACACTTTTGTCATTTCTGTCAATTTCTCACTTACAATAGGTTTCTCACTTTGTAATACTTCATTCGCCCTTACTAACCTAGAGAGCGTGGCTTCCAAAAAAGTAAAGAAGCATGAATAAGGGGATCTTTCAGTTGTTTATAAATATTTAAAGCTGTTTCATCTGATTTATTTTTGTTCGCAATAACTTCATTTTAAACAAATGTAATTAAAGATGTTTTCCTTCGTAATATTCGCCATATAGCTAAATATAGCGATGACCATCGAAGGGGATTGTATTTTAAAATAGTTAACAAGGGGATGTTTATGTTCATTTGACATGTATACCAGTTTGTAACTCGTTTTGCACTGCTCATTATATAATTATAAATGCTCGACACAAGTTCCGCAATTTCCGGTGAAAAAAATTTAACTGCCTCTTGAACAACCAAATTTTGAATATGGCATTCACACTTAATAATACTAATGTTGGTAACAACTCCTTAAATCGTGTTGCTACCGAGGTTTTTTCGCCCATCATCAAATTGCATGTGTCCGAACAAAAAGCTATTATGTTTTCTAATGGCACATCAGCTTGTTTAAAGCTTTGTATAATTTTATCAAATACGTGCTGAGCATCCATTTTAATTTTTTCACCTTTCTCATAAGCGGGAATCACGTCCCATAATGTATCGTGGATTCTTTTATTCTCTTTATCTGTATATCTAACCATGATGCATATTGAAGAATGAACCGATATGTCTGTTGATTCATCGATGCATACAGAAAATTCTGTATGCTGCAAAATATCTCTTAAACGTCCTTTGTGTGTCGGAGCAAGAATTTTCTCAACTATTGCTCGAGCTTTTTTTCTTCCTACATTCATATTCTTAAGAAGATCCGAGTCAGGTAAAATGCCTTTTAAATCACGAAGAACATTCTCAGCTTGTAAAAAGGATAGGTGATTTTCTAGCATTGTACCCGTATACCTTAGTTCTGCAGCTGCAACATCTGCTTTGAAAGGATCGGGATTAATACCAATACTAATTAAGTGTTTGGAAGTTCTAAAATGATTATCGATGATGCTGTTTCTGACACATAAATCCACTTTGCAAGGAGTACAAGTAACTTTGTTATCCTTGATTTTACTTAAATCAATATATTTTTTGTAATCCTCGTCTTCATTCCACTTTTTGATTACTGCGCTTGCATAATTGTAATCCATTTTTTCTTCAACTTTTTCTTCATCCATTGCATCATCCATTGTAGAATGACTTTCATCAGGTACCTCATTATTGACATCTTGATACGGTGATTCCTTTGATTCCTGGAAAAGCTTCTTCTTCTTCTTTGACTTGCGTTCATCCACGATGTTAGGCAATTCCGGATGTTTGCGTTTAGCATGTCTTTCAAGAACATATCTTGTACCTGTAATTTCAATTCCGCAAAACTTACATCGGACTAAATTGGCATTAGTTTTTTCAACCCAAGACACCTTTGTAACCATCTTGCTGTAGATAAAAAATTCTTATTACTAAACTAATACATTCGTAATACGCTAATAAAATAACATAATTTAGAACTAGCTTGTTACCTATTGTTCATATTCCATACCATGTATCATGAACTTAATGATTTATTATTCAAATGCGTTCAATATCACATACAACAAGGGGAGACAATGAACTGAAAATGAATGAGAAAGTGAGTGAAGGTGAGGTGTTCAGCATGAATCAGAGTCGAGGGCGCCACAGGATTTGCAGAGTTAAATTATAATAATAGAACTGTGACGAATAAATTAAAATTAATAGAAAACGTAATAATAATAAAACTTTTAAAAAATTAAAAAAAAATTTGCATAAAAATTATGTTGGAATATTAAAGTTTAATTTTGATGAAACATTAATTACTGGGTATTATTTGGGTAAAATGGATATAATCTGTGACTTTTGTAATGTTAAACCGTTTGAATCTGAACATAATTCTAGAGATAAAAATTGAAATATCTGTTATTGTAAAGGGAAAATCGAACTAACAGAGCCTCTATATATTATGATCTGATCTATTAAAACAATTAATAATGTCATAATCTCAAATACGAATGAGTTGACTTTTCAAATCAAACATAAGACTGTAATATATGCATATCATTCATATTTCTATTATTTTTATTTATTTTTTTTTATTATCATTTGCTAGTTTTGGAGCAAAATTTGATGACTTATTTGGAAAATGACCTAAAGAAATTCGAAAATAGTCAAATATATCATAACATTTATGTACTAAATTCAAATATAAATATATAAATAAAGATAAAAAATTTTAAGGGAGTCTGAAAGTCAATTCAAATCCAGAGTTCGCTCCACAAAATAGCAGACGACAAAGGATACTAATTTGCTTATAAAAAAATATTAACAAAATTACGATATCATTATCTATCATCTTACAAAGTTTGGAGTTTATGTCAATATTTTACAGAATAAAGTTTGATAAATATCCTAAAATCATTTAATTAGGCGGAGTGTAATTAGGGTCGCAAATTTGATTTAAGTAATAAAAAAATAATAATTAATAATAATAATAATAAAAATAATAATTTAAGTAATAAGAAAATATATATATATAAAAAAAAATACGTTGGCACATCGGAGGAATACGAGTGAAAGCGAGGATAATATTGTCATCTTATACGAAAAAAGTCTACAGAGAATTCTGCAGATGAATCTGCAGACATCTCTGCAGATTTCTCTGCAGATTTGTTTGTTGGAATCTCTGCAGACTTTTTTTCTTAAGGGACGAGAGGATGGTGAGTCCTGCACTGTGAGGGACGGAGTGCGTGGAAGCGCGCTCGGTGCTCGTGTATAAATTAACTTTTACTTTAAAAATCTCTATATCTCTCTATATTATACAAAATTTTCGCCGACGACGGTTCAAGAATTTTCCCGCCCAGGATATATGAGGAAATCTTTTTATTTTCGCGGTTAGAGGGGTCAGTAAATGGCGCGCAAGTGAAAATGCATTTTATGCCAGAGTGGGCCACAGTGCGTCACAGCATTCAAATTCGTAAATACGGCACACTTCGGTACACTTCGACACACTTTGGTACAGTTAGGCACATTTTATCACACTTTAGCACAGTTTAACACACGTACTTAAAAAACACCAAGTAATATCTTAACATTTTTTTTATACTATGTTCCAAAGTATGTGTGCCATACTGTACAATAGCGTGTCATAATGTGCCAATGAGTGCTATAGCGTGTCATACTGTACTACAGCGTGCCATAGTGTGTCATACTCTGCAAAAGTGTGCCATTCTGTGTCCCACAGTGTGCCATAGTGTGTCATACTGTGCCATAGTATGTCATACTGTGCCGCAATGTGCCATACTTTGCAACAGTGCGACATAGTGTGCCATAGTACGCCATACTAAGCCACAGTGTGTCATAGTGTGCCATAGTTTGCCATTGTGTACCTTACTATGCCATACTGTGCAACAGTGTGTCATACTGTGCAATAATGTATCATACTGTGCCACAGTGTGTCATACTGTGCCATAGTGTGTCATATTGTGCCACAGTGTGCCATACTGTGCAAGAGTGTACCATACTGTGCCATGGTGTGCCATAGTACGCCATACTGAGCCACAGTGTGAAATGGTGTGCCATAATACGCCACACTGTGCCATAGTACACCATAGTGCGCATAGTTTGCCAAAGTATGCCATGCTATAACATACTGTACAATAATTGGCCATATTATGCCATAGCCTGCCATGCTATGCCATACTGTGTCATAGAGTGCCATATTATGCCATAGTGTGCCATAGTGTGTCATAATGTGCCAGAGTGTGTGAATTATTACTTTTTCTACCCTACATTTATATATTTTAGGTTTTTATCGATAGCTGTTTATTCATGGACTTACTGCTTTCTTTCCGTTCTTTATCTTCGTTATTATTTTTCAAATTCATTTATGATCTTGAGAATTCCCTTCTTTAATAATTTTTGCGGTATTTTTCAGGCTCTTGACTCTTTGACTTATTGCACTCATATAAGCATTTTTCAATATATTCTCACCTCACTTTCTTGTCCTTATACTTCTCTTTGTGCCGTGTTGCCTTATTTCTCACAACTTTGATGAAACTTGTTATTCTACTTTTTCCTTGTATTTCCTGCTGACACCTTTTATTTCAGTGTATACTGTTTTTTTTTTATTTTTTAATCTTTGCACAAATATAAGCTTCTTTTAAGCACGTGTGATGACAATTACCTTCTTCGACCATTTTTCATATTTATGTTTTAAGCGTTTTGAAGGTGATGGTTGAAACGAAATCCCAATTACTAGAATGTTCTTAGGTTCCAAATCCAAAAACTAGCTTGTTTTATTTGCCATTCTTTTGGACAGAATGAAACGCTTTTTAATCTTGTTACTAGATAGTTCTTGAATTGCCTATTTATACCTTGTTTCTGAGTATAAACTAACCATTATAGTTGGTCAGGTAAAAACGACGCAGCTACAATATCAGGCTTGGATACAAGTGAAAAATTGTACAATATATATTTTTATTTGTATTTGTATTTCGTGTTTAATAGTACAATTTGCGACAAGCGGAAAAATAAGCTATTTCAGCCTCGGATGAGGTGTTCGATCAGCTTGAGACGTTGATGAATGCAGAAAACACCTTACCTGAGTTTGAAATAGCTTTTCCTTCCATGTTACACATTGTATTTTCTCTGACCCAGGCATGAAAGGACCTTTTTTATGCCTAAGAGCGCGAGAGGAAATTGTAAATTTGCTGTCGCGAATAACTCACTTAAAAATGAAAAAATTAAATTAAATATTTCTTTTCAAGGAGAGAAATATTCATGTCTTAGCTGTTTACAGGTGAATTATACATACTTCTCAAAGCTTTGGAAAAGAAGGCTCAAGATGCTCAATTTTCTCTACCACTTTCAGGCATGAAAAAAGGCCTATTTTGGTCATGTCCATGTTAAGAAAAGTTATTTAACTTAAGCTTCGAAATGATGATTTATGATCTATTTTTTAATTTTTATTTTCATTTTTTGATAATTTGTTTTATTCTTTTAAAAAACTTTCATACATTTAAATGATTTTTAATTTATTTTTAGAGATAACACACCTTTAAGAAAGAACACACTGGTCCTCGCAACAGCTGATGATTTAGCTACACTTGTTGTGTTAGATTTATATTATTTACGCATTAGAACCCATAAAATAAATAAATCTATATCACAATTTATACAGCAAGAAAATGAGTTCAAGAAAAATATCTGTAAAGAAATAGATGATTTCATATAAAAAAAAAATACAATTAATAAAACAGCTACAAAGTTATCAGAGCTTATTAAAGTCTACATGCCAGATGTAAAAATACCATCATCAACTAAATTAATAAAAGTAATAAAATCTTACTTAAATCTTATTGATGAAAATTCTGGCGTTAAAATAGAACCTTGTTTCAGGTAAGTTGAATTTTGTTGCGTATTTCTGTATGATAAAATAAAAATTTTCAATAAAATTCTATATTTTTACAGGTACAAAAAAGAAAACAACTTAGGAGCAAAAGTATGTGCCACAAAATTATGGAGAAAAGCTTCTGTTATTGACAGACTTTGTGGATATTATGTTAATTTACAACATAAGGAGTCGGAATACCTAGAAGAAAATGGTCTTCATTTTTCCATTTTACTAGGATCAAACAAAAGAGATAAGTTATGGTTGGGCCCTGGCGCTTTTGTTAATCATAGTTGTAACGCAAATAGCAAACTAAATTGCATGAAAACAGATAATATCGTATGTCTTGAAACAATACGCGATATTCAAGAATCAGAAGAAATAACCTTTTGTTACAGTTCAGATTATTTCGAAAATGGGGAATGTCAATGTCCCGTATGTTTGGGAGAATAATCCTTAGATGTATCACTGAGAACCAGCGTAATTTTCATAAGATTGTTTATAAACCTTAGGTATATATGTAAATACTTTGTACATTCCTAATAAAACATACTAAAAAATGATTCCAAAATTATTTTTTTAATCAACGTAGTTAAAAGAAACTTTATTACAAACATGTTGCACATTCCAAAGTCTCAGTGTAAACAATCAATAGCTTAGTGATTTATTAGATAAAAACTGGCGTAATTTGATGTAATCTTAGACAAAATTGATTTTTAAAGTCAATTTCTAAATACATTATGTAAGTAGACCATCATGAAACTTAGTAAACTAATAGATTTAGTATACGTTTATCAGTCCCTAAAATAATTAGAATCAATTCTAGTGGAACGAGACCAGTACCTCAAATAAGCCTCGTATCACCTAATTTATTTCATAAAATAGATAAAAACTTACGGGGCATAGTAAAACGTGGGTTAAGGCTGACGTTATTTTATGACATCGTCGGTAAAAAAAATTCTTAAAAAAAACTTCAAAATCTATTATCCACATAGCTGCTTATGAGAACTAGTAAACTAACATATTTATTGTTAGTATTTGTTATCTGTAACTAGAATAACTGGGATCAACTCTAGTGGAGCGAGACCAGTTACTCAAAGAAGT
Organism: Cecidostiba fungosa; assembly: GCA_900474305.1. NCBI lineage: Eukaryota > Metazoa > Arthropoda > Insecta > Hymenoptera > Pteromalidae > Cecidostiba > Cecidostiba fungosa. The sequence goes on from UCOJ01002242.1 coordinate 9,743, forward strand.
CTTTTATTATCTTATTAAAATGCCTCAAAAGAGATTCTTATAACGACGTTTATATTCTGTCACACAGAATGCCAACGTCGTTTTGAGAATCGCTTTTGATTAAGGCTTAGCGCTACTCAATCTAATAGGTGGTAGAATAGATTACTCATAACAGCTCCTAAATCTATTATCCACATAGCTGCTCGTGAGAACCAGTAGACTGATATATTTAGTACTAATTCACGGAATACTGAAATAGCTGCGACAATCTCTTGTTGACCGCGGCTAGTTACTCAAGTAAGTCTATTTTTATCACGTATAATCGCCTCTAAAAAGATTTTCTAATATACTTCAGCATCCCTTAAAACAAATTAACACTTGGCGGGCATATTAGATTTTTAATTAAGTTTAAGGCAGACATTATTCTATGGAATTGTAAGCAAAAAAATTGTTAAAAACAACTTAATAATCTACTATACATGTAGCCGTTCATGACAATTAGTAAACTAATAGATCTACTATTTGTTTATTTGTATCTAATATAACTAATATGTAATCGTCGGTAAAACAGATTATTAAAAACAACTATTAAATCTATTATCGACATAGCATCTCATGAGAACTTGTAAACTAATAGATCTAGAATTTATCTCGAACTAAAATAACTGGGATCAACTCAGGTGGACCGAGAGCAGTTAATTAAATAAGTCTTACATCACCGCATTTTATTTCCGCTAAAGAGATTATTTATAGTACTTTGGCATTCCAGAAAACTGATAAATACTTGCAGGGCATAGTCAAGTTTTCTTAATGGCTGACGTTATTCAGTGTAATCGTCAGCAGAATGGATTGTTAAAAATCAACTTCTAAATATATTATTCACATAGCTACTTATAAGAGCTAGTAAACTAATAGATTTAGTATTGGTTTACCTGGAACTAAAATACCTGGGATCAACTCAGGTGGACCGAGAAGAGTTAATTAAAAAAGGCTTACAGTACCGTATTTAATTAGCCCAAAAGAGATTGTCTATAGTACTTTGTCATTCCATAAAACTGATAAATACTTGCAATAGAACTAGTCAACTAATAGATTTAGTATTTGTTTATCTGCAACTAAATTAGCTGGGATGACTTCTGCGAGGGAGCCGCGACCAGTTACTCAAATGAATCTTATATCACCTAACTTAAATGCCTCTGATGTGATTCTCAAAACCACGTTGGAATTCTGTAACACAGATTAACACTTCCGGGCATAGCATATTGTAGATTAAGGCTAGCGCTACTCAATGTAGTCGTTGGTAGAATGGATTCTTCATAACAGCTTCTAAATGTATTATCCACATAGTCGCTCATGTGGACCGAGGCCAGTTACTCAAGTATGCGTTTTATTATCACGTTTTATGGCCTTGAAAGAAATTCTGAAATATACTTAGGATTCCATAAACAAATTAACACTTGGCGGGCATATTAAATTTTTAATTAAGTTTATGCTGACATTAACGCTGACATTATTCTATGGAATCGTAAGTAAAACAAATTGTTATAAACAATTGCTAGTCTACTAATCCAAAGGTCTTCGGTTCGAGCCCAGATCTCAATGATTTATTTCTGTTAGAACTAAATTGAAAAAAATAACTACAAATAATGTGAACCAGTGGCAAATAATGACAATGTCACTTATGATTACAAATTTATTTAAAAAAATCAAATATAAACTAATAATTCTTAATAATATTTGGTAAATTAAAAAGATATAGAAAAAATGCAAATAATGGCAAATAAATTTTTCCGAATTTGAAATACCTATATTGGCTATTATTTTCTACTACTTCCTAATATTTCCTACAAACAGCTATTATTTGTTTATTTTATTTTTATTTTATTTATTGTTTATTTCAATGTATATGTTTTCCAATATATTTACGTTATGTTCCTTGTTTCTTTCTCACAATAGAAATAATCCCCGCTTATGCTAATTTTTATTTTACGCTCCTTTTGTTGTTATATTTCGTTCCCCTCTTCCACCTCTTATTACGCCGTACACATTTACGTCTCTCTTTTACTTACATTTCTTATATTTATATTATATTTATATTTACATTTACATTTCTTATAATTACTTTTGACATTTATTTATACGCATACCTATTCGCATGTCTTATTTCTATTTCTCGCTTGCTTTTTTATTTTTTTATAATTCGCTTTCCCCTGTTTCTCTACCTCTGTTTCTCTTCCCTAGTTTACTTACTCTTCCTTGCTTCCTCCTATTTCCTACAATAATTTCCTACAATACCTGCATATCCCTTCCCGTGGTTCACCTTTCAGCATCTCTATTAATTTTTCCCTGATTTTTTCCTCTTCCCCGTTAGTCATGATTGCTCTATTTCCTCCTCCCATGATCTTTGTGTTACCTCCTTTTCCTTTCTAGATGCCAAAATGTGTTCCAGGCTTTCCTTTGATGTCCTGCATAGCCTCTATCTATCATCTTCAAATCTTTCTCCTTTGATCGTTCCACGTTCGCTCATCTTAATCTTGCCCATTATTCTTTTACTTCCCCTCTCCATTTTTTACCCCGCCAATATCCTTCGCTTCATAAATCTGTTTTCCAAGCCTTATATTCCCTACAATGAATAAATTTTTCTATTTTACGCCAATTTCCATGTATTTCCTGATTTAATTTGATCCTTCTATCATCCTTCAACTTGCTCCTGATTTCTCTAATTTTTTGCCCTTCATGTATTCATTTTATCCCTTCCCCACGTCCCACTTCTCTAATTGCCTTTTCTAATCTTTAGCCCCACTCATAATCAGACAGGTATCCATTTTTTATGTTGCTTACCTCCTCTTTTAGGCGAACAATTGGCCATCTCTCATCCCCCATTTTTAGGATTTCCAGCAAATAATTGTCCCTATTGAAAAATCTCACGTGAGATCTCATGCCAAAATCTTACCTAACCAATTTTTTGTTCTTTACGCGTTTTAAACCATTCTTACTCGATTGGTTACTTTTTTTGAAAAAGTCGAACTAGAAAATTTGTTGAAAATTTTGACTTAAAAAAATGAAGTCCAATTTTTTAAAAATTTTCTAAGTTGAAAATTTTCAAAAAAAGTAACCAATCGACTAAGAATGGTTTAAAACGCGTAAAAAACGAAAAATAGGTTAGATGAATTTTTACGTGAGATCTTACCTGAGATCTCACCCGATATCTCATGCGAGATTTTTCAATAGGGGCCTACTCTCTTTCTTTTTCTATTGTTAAACTACTTCCATTCGCTTTCATCTTCAAGATACACTCCGGCGTGTTTCTGCTTGCTCCCAATGCCATTTTCACATACCTGCCATTTATCGCGTGTTTAATCACGTCGGAGAAACTTGCATAAACTCATGCGACGTTGTACGTCGCAGCCGCGTCGATTCTGAGAATATAGAATCGGCGCGGTCGCCTCTTTCCCGAATAACAACATAGGCGCGGGCCGTTCTCGAAACGCGGCGCCGATTGTTATTGCCAGTTCTCGCCTATTTCTCGATTTCCGAGAGCGGGCCCGTCGGCCCGACGAGGTCGCGACGAGCGACGGTGAGCGCGAGAGAACGGTAGTTCTTGCTGAGTTCTCGTCGACGCCACACGTCGACCTGAACTCGTGAGTGCGTTTCGTGTGTGAGAAGTGCCGCGGAGTCAAGGGAAAGAGTGAGAGTGAGAGAGAAAGAGATAGTGAGAGTGAGAAAGAGGGAGAGAGGATATCGGCGACAATCCCTGGACCAGCCTGCTCAAGCCAGCGACGAGCGAATTGTCGCCATCCTGAGCCGCCTACCAGAGACCATCGCCGAGAGGACGACCAGACCAGCGGATCGTGAGGTGGGAAGTCCGCCAGAGATCCAGCCAGCCCGGACGAGAGAACGAGAGGACGAGGACGAGATGAGAGACGAGCACCAGGAAGCCAGCAACCTCCTGGCTGCGAGGCTTCCAGGCGCATCGTGGGATAAAGGGATTCTGGGGTTCGTCCCCCCCTTCGAGGTAGGTGTCTTTACGTCATTATTCGCGAGATCTCGGACGCGAGCAGCTTCGTGTCGTCGGAGAATCGAGAGAGAGAGAGAGAGAGAGAGAGAGAGAGAG
>UCOJ01002243.1:0-13978 GCA_900474305.1 Cecidostiba fungosa
GAGCTCTCTGGGGATTTTCGCTTAGGTTCTGATTCGATGGGTTTGGAACTTGTTGCTTGTTGTGCTGACAATTCTGCATCTGTTGCTGGTAAGCCTGTTGATCCGAATTTCTTGGTTGTTGATTTTGAGGTTGATTCGGGTAACGATTCTGATTTTGACCTTGATTCTGGTTTCGGTACTGATTCTGGTTCTGATACTGGTTTTGATTCTGGTACTGGCTTTGGTTCTGGCTCGCCATCGCAGGTTCTTGACGAGCCCCCTGGTAGTTTAAATTTTGGCTATTGGTTTGATTGTTAAAACCTCCACCATTGTTGCTTCGCCAATTATAATTCTCTCTTCTATCTCCCTGTCGATTATTGTAATTTCGATAACCGCCTGTTTCATGATCAAAAAGTCGATGTTGATTTCCTCTGTTGCCTTCGCTATTCCAAGCATTCCAATTATGTTCTTGCCTTGGTCCATTGTTGTAACCTCGATTATAATTTCCTCCATTATAATTGTTTCGTTGATAATTACCTTGGTTGTGACCACCTTGGTTATAATTATTCCCACGGTAATTATTACCTCCTGGATTGTACCTAGGTCCATTGTATCCTTGATCATTGACATATCCCACATATGGTCCTCTGGGTTCTCCATTGCCATGATTGTTGAAGTCTCTATACCCATTATTTCTACCGTCGCCATAATTGCCAAAGTTATTGCTTCCGCGCTGATCTCTTCCTCTATTATTGTAATAGTTATTGTGTCTTGGGTTGTATGGTCTGCTATCTGGTATAATTTTGGCTTCCATTCTTGTCTCTAATCTCACGGCTTCTTCGTACGCTCCTGTAAGAGTGGTCGGTTTAGAATAATCGACTCTTTCTGCTAAATTTGCGGGTAACCCTTTTATGAAGATATCTACTGCCAATGCTTCTAGAGGCGCCATCATATTGTCGTCATACTGTTGTCCTTTTTCCTCTTTCAGTGCGTTCTTAGCACTACTAAGCAATACATTGATTTCGTCGAAGAAGTCTCCCACTGTATCACCATCTCTCATTCTCACGCTCTGAATCCGTGTATTGTAGTAGCTGAAGTTTCTGCCTGGCCCAAATCTTTTTTTTAAATGTGTTATTAAGTCTTCTACATTATTGATGGTTTTATTATTAATGCTCTTCTTCGCTGGTCCGGTAATTCTTTGCAAGACATTTCTCATGAACTGCGGTTTCACAGCATCTGGTACTAATTCATTTGCATTTCTTAAATCCTGTATATAATCTCTCAACTGGGTGTGTTTTCCATCGAAGGTTGGTATACCGCTTATACTGTTCATTAGAGCGAAGCTATTTGCCATGGTGGTTACTAGCGCTACACTTGCATCAGCTACTCCTCCTGAACCTCCAGGTGTCTCATCACCGCTAGTCATGTTGAAGTTTTCTTTAAAGTCCGAAAAATAATCTAAATATCTGAGTTCTCGTTCTATTTCTCTCTCGTGTCCAAGGTCTAAGCTTTCTTCTAGATTATCACTATATTCTTTATTATCACTGTGTCTCTTCTTCCTCCCTAATTTCTTTTTGATTGCTTGAAAAATCTTGAATTAAGGTACCAGTTTTCTTTCGGGTAATTTTTAGGGTACTCTCGTAAAAATGACGTAAATCGCGGCCAAAATGTTGACAATCGTTTTTAAAAATAAAACAAAAGGTCTTATTTCAATGTTGTCTAGGGGTAGATGGGGTTCTCGATAATTCAAGGGTTGCTAAAGTATGTGTTTGGATTTGACCGTATGTTCGCCTTGATTAAATCGATTATAATGATAAATGGGGTTAATATAAAATAATAAATGGATAAATATGTGTATATGTATATATAAAATGAGATAATATGCTTACGCACACTTATTTTACCTTAGATTATAATTTTGACATATATTACAACTAAATTTTTATTGAAAATTCGCAAAGGGCGTATGGGTATATATATGTATGAGGGTGTATATAATCAATGTCTTATATTATATAGACATCAATGAAAATCGGGAAGAAGCGCCTAAATTGAAAACCAGTCTTATGACTCTCCAAACTGAATTTCAAATGAAAAGTAAAAACGAAAAATTCAAAAAAAAACTATGATCGACTTATTGTTCAATTACAATTTACCTTATACTTACAAAAGAAAAATTAATAAGTCAGAGCGATAACGCACAACCGCACGTAAAACGTAAAACCGAATTATAATATAATATTCGAGCTAGTATAAGCGTAATAATTCCCCTTATTTTCTTACTTTAACTATCTACTATCGGTACTCGTACGTAAAATGAGCGACAACAATAATAATTCCAAATTTTAATTTCAGAAAATTTCAATAATCCAAAGGTCCAAGATAAAACAACCTTGAAGACTTGATTTTCAGAAAACTCGCGTTGTTTGCAAACTCTCAAAATTGTTCAATTCAAATTTAAAATGATGCACGTACTTATCCTAAATTAATGTTTAAAAATAAAATTTCGTTGAAGTTACATAAAAAGTTTTAGAATTTATATTGAATTGTTAATCTATGTTTATTTAATTGTTAATTTATCTTTATTTATGTGCCATTTTGCATATATCAAGCGCGATTCGCACTTTTACATCGCGACCACCTCTTGGTCTTTTGCGCCCGACCATTGTTTATGTATACACGCGAGATTTGCACAGAATTAGTTTAGGAGTGTCACTTAGCACTAGCTCTGATTCTTGTATTACACTCGCGGTTACACTTGACTTTGGTCGACTTTTCGAGAACGCAAGAAGTAGCGGCACTGTGTCACACGCGGTTTATTGTTTGCTTGTCTCTGCGCTGCTTCACTTTTCTTCGGTCGCCCTCTCTTCCGTCTCGGTGGAGCAGCTATGGTGAACTCTTCGCGCCTTGATGGTTGCTGTGTATCGTCCGATACCTGTACAGCAGCTGGTTGCGTGGCTGTCCGGCCACGAGTTTGGTTCGGTGTATCAGGGTAGATATCGCTGCTAATCGACTCCGGCGACGAAGCGGGCGATTCCGTACCTGGTGTGTCTGCGAGAGTCGACAGGGGCGATTGCTCAGCAGATTGGTAGAGCGAACGAGTACGAGTCGACTGTGGCGACCGAACTTCGCTCTGAGGTGGCGCACGAGTAACTGATGGTTTTGCACCATTGCGTGTAGAGTCTGTCGTCTGCTGGGACGTATCCGCGTTCACAGCAGGTTGTTTGTGTAGCCTTTTCAGGTCACGTATGGTCAATTTAATGCTATCCTGACCTGGTCGGTCGAGGATGTAGACGTCGTTGCTGAATTTTTCCGCTATCGTTGCTGGGCCAGACCAGCGAGGTGCGAGGCCAGCGCTAAATTTATCGGCTGCCTTCGACTGAACAAAGTTTTTCGTGAGAACCGTTTCTCCGACTTCTAATGCCTTGCTGTCATCAGACAGGGGCGTTTGTGCAGCGGAAGCTTGACTCTGGCACGCCTCGTCTATTCGTTCTTGGGTCTTCTCGTCGTATACGAATGACCATTCTCCGGGTCGCGGTAGCGTGCGCCCGAGTAGCATATAGCTAGGCGATTGTCCCGTAATGCGATTTACGCGTCGCCTCATCGCGAAGAGACTGTTAGAGATGTTCTCGTCCCATTGCGTATGCTTTTTATCGACGACTCCAAGACGGAGCCCCTTTTTAAGCTCTTGATTGCGTCGCTCTGTAGGATTGGATTGTCGGTGGTATGCGGGTGTAGTGTAAGGTAAGACTCCCCATGCTTTGCATTTTTCTTGCCACGCGGCTCCGCGAAATTGAGGTCCATTGTCAGTGAGGACTACACGCGGATAACCCCATCGCCTGAACACTTCGCTTTCAATAATCGGAGCAAACGTTTTCAGTTCGGAGTTGGAAATAGCAAACGCCTCGACCCAACGCGACATTGTGTCGGTAACGACGAGAATAAAGCGATTTTTCCGTTGAGTTCGTGGATACGGCCCCATAATATCGATTGCGACGGTATCCCAAGGCGCGTGTGGTTCGCGTGGGCGATTAGCGCCTTTGGCTATGGGTTTTGATGCCTTAACTAACGAGCAGGTTGCGCAACTTCCGACTGCGAGGCGAATATCCTCACGCATACGAGGCCAGAAGTGGTGTTCACGTACCGTGCGTAGAGTTTCGTCGCATCCCGGGTGTCCTGCGAGAGGATCATCATGGTAATAAGAAATTACGTCATCGCGGCACGTGTACGGGACATAAAGTCGCGGTGGTTTGCCATGTTCGTCTACGTAGTACGCATCTTTGATGAACCGTAACGTTTGCCCGGATTGTAAGAAGCGTTTGGAGTCTTCTTCGTCTGGCGGATCGTCTTTTTGCGCCTGAATTATATGAGCGCGTAAATCTTGTGCAATTGCTGTAGCAATGCGTATTTCCTGCGGCGGGGAACGCGTTTCGGGAGGTAAAAGAGATTCTTCGGGCTCATTGTCCTCAGAGTAATACATCTCCGCCGGTTCGCGAGAGAGAGCGTCCGCTAGCTCGTTGTTTTTTCCAGGGACGTGTTCGACCTTGAAGTCGAAGCTGCGTAGGTACATTGCCCATCTGTGTAATTTCCCTTTGCCGTCTTTAATACGATCTAGCCACGTCAATGCTCGATTATCGGTGCGGAGTGTAAATTTCCCGTCCTCTAGGTAACGACTGAAACGACGCAGTGCCCAAATAACCGCAAGACACTCCTGCTCATTTGAGTGATACCGTTTTTCGGCCTTTGTGAATTTCGCGGATGCGTACGCTATTACGCGACGTTCACCGTTTTCTCCCAACTGATAGAGCACGGCACCCATCCCGTCCGCAGATGCGTCGGTTTGTAACACAAATGGTTTATCCGGCTCTGGGCGACACAGCGTGAGCGGTGCACTGAAGGCTCGCTTAATAGCGTCGAACGCTTGCTGTTGTTCTTGTGTCCACCGCCAAGGTCGGTTTGCTGACAAGAGCGCCGTGAGCGGAGACGCCATTTGTGCGAAATTGGGCACGTACTCCCTCACCCATCCGCAAATACCGAAAAACTTGCGTAGATCTCGGCGAGTCTTTGGCACTGGTGCGTTTATTATCGCGTTGATTTGTTCGGATTTAACTTCGTTTCCCTCGCTTGTTATTCGATAACCGAGAAATTCGAGATCTTGCCGCCCGAAGTAACACTTCTTTACTGAGCACGTAAGTTTATAGATTCGCAAGCGTTCCAGGACTAAGCTCAGATGTGTTAGGTGTTCTTTCCACGAGTCTGAATAAATCACGAAATCATCGAGATATGCTTTGACGAAAACGTTCATGTAGCCGGTTAGGACTTGTTGCGTTATAAAATCGTTAAAAAACCCTGGCGCATTTTTTAAACCGAACGACATAACGCGCCACTGGTACAGGCCGCCGTCTGGTGTTGAGAATGTAGTGTACGGTTTTGCTCTGTCGGTAAGCGGTATTTGCCAATAGCCACTTTTCAAGTCAAGTGTCGTAAATACTTTTGCTTTTCCGATATCTTTCACGACTTCTTGAATGATCGGGAGGATTTGTGCTCTGCCCTTAGTGAGACTATTTAGCCGACGATCGTCGATGCAAAATCTACGAGTCTTGTCTTTTTTGAGTGGCATTACCACCGGCGAGCAATAATCCGCGTCCGATGGTTCAATTAGTCTGTCCGCCAATAATTCTTTGACTTTTGTCAACATCGCATTTTTTTTCTCCGCGGAGGCGGGATACGGTGGAATACGGAACGGTGTGTCGTCAGTTAATTCGATATCGAATACGACGAATGGAGTTTGTTTCAAAGGTCCCGTTGGAAATAATACGTCGCTGTATTGTTCGATTATTTGCTTGAGCTCGGGCTCGTACTCTTCTGGAAACCCGTGATTTACGTGATCGAAGTAATCTGCAGGAGGTGCAATATTCTCTGGAGGAGTGTTATCGTCCCGCGTAAGATAGACGCGCCGGCGTGATTCTACTCCAAAGTATATGCAGTCGAGATCGTGATCATGGATGACCTTTTGCTCTTTTAACCACGTTCTACCGAGAGTCACATCCGTATTAAGCTCGTCACACACGAGAAATCGTACGTTATGCGTCACTCCACTCACTGTCACTGCTAATTCGCAGGCGCTATGTACTTTCATAATTTTACCCTGGCAAGCGGTACGTGCTACGAGATTGACGCTTTCACGTCGAATATCTGGAGTTAGATATTTTTCGCGTACGAAACAATGGGTCGCAGCTGAGTCTATAAGCGCGTTCGTCTCGAAGCCATTTAGCGTGATGTTGAGATAACCTATGAAAGCACCTGGTACATGCGCCGAGGCGGCAGTTATTGGGTGGACGGTTTCGGGGCAGACGCCGCCGCATTTTTCGTTGCCCCGCCGGGGTTTTCCTGGCGTTGCGGATTGCGTGGACAATCGCGATTCCAGTGTCTCTCCGGACAAAAATGACAGCGGGGAAGTAAGCGGTTTGTATTCGTTTGATTGCTTGGAATGGCGCTCGTAGCGTTTGCGGGAGGCGTTGCCTTTGGCTTCGTCGTTTGCTCGACTGATAGCGCCGTTGTCGACGCGCTTCTCCTAGCTGCATTTCGCTCCTCGAGCTCGTCCTGTTCGATCTGAACTGCGGGCGAAATAAGGTCTTCGACTGATTCGAAAGCGTAGCCGCGAAGAAGTTTCCTAGTCGAACCTCGCAGAGCTTCGAGTAAAACGGCGATGATTTGTTCGTCGGGTGCATTTGGATGTAATCTGCGCGCGAGAAGGTGGCGTTGCTCCAGGAATAAGCCCGTACTCTCTTTTTCACCTTGCGGTTGCCCGTATAATTTTGCATTTAGTCTCATTAGTACGTTTGATGATGCGTAGCGGTTACGTAACAAATCCGAGAATTTTTGCCATGTAATATTTAGATTACGATAAACGGCCCACCATCGTGCTGCGTCATCTTTGAGAGCTCGCGATGCAAGTTTAACGCGAGTATTTACCTCCGTATTATTTGCTGCGAATGCCGCCTCGCAACCGCGCAGGAACACGTCTGGATCTTCATGATCCCTTCCGGCGAATTCCGGTAGCTCGATATTATTCGAGACAAGCGCACGAAGAAGATGCCGCCAGTCACTGATGTTCGGCTGACCGTCGGGGACGATTCCTGGTGGCACGGGGTTCGGATTTCCAGGCGCATTTTGCCCGTTTCGCGCATCTTGATTTCCGGCATTTCCAGGTGGAATTTCGCCTAGAAAATTACGATTTACACCGTTCCCGAGTTGGTTTTGTCCGTTTTGCGGATTTGCGTTTTCGCCATTCTCGAGTTGATTTTGACCGTTTAGAAGATTTTCACCATTTTGTTCGTTCAGTAAATTGTCGAATAAACCGCGATTTCGCCCGCCTAACGAATTTCTAGTCGGACTCCGCGGAATCATTTTCGTGCTTAACCGAATCCACTTAACTGTCGTTCGTTTTGATTTTCTTTTTCTTGTAAAATCTTGGGCGCCACTAGCTGTTTAGCGACTGCCAGAAGTCGAGTATGTAAATTTCACTGAAGCACGTTTGCCGGGCACTCTCAGGTCGTGAACACGTTACACTTTCGCGGATTCGCACTCCTGCGTTCGGCGATCGGACTTACCCAGTCTTCTTTCTACGTGATTCGCGATCGCGGCGTTGCAAGGGCCACACGTTGGCTGCGCCAGTTTGCCGTCAGCTCTCGGGGAGAGGGGAGATGCGGGAGCGGGAGCTGCGGACAAGGAGTGAGTAGCGTGCGAAGGAGGCAACAAAAAAAATGCGTACTTCTTCTCGACAAATTCGTCGGTAAAACCGAGCAGAGCGCGTTGGGGAAGTGTCGGCGTCGTCGCGTTCGTTCGCGGCTGACGCGGAGGTACGTCGTCTGCGCGTGAATCTCACCCAGAGACAGACCGTGGCGACGCTAGCCGGAGCGCGCTCGTTGGCCTGACCCTCGTATGCTCGGGCGCGTATTCGTTCGCCTTGAGCGGAGGATTCTGGGCTCCGTGTGCCTGTGCGTAGTCGCACTTGGCGGGAAGAGAGTCGTTGCAGCAGCTACGCACGTCCGCGTAGTCGAGTGCCGAGGAGCAGCGTCACGTGACGACTCCGTGTTCGGCAGCAGCTCGGGACAGACTGTGTCGCGCGCGATCAGTGCTCCCCTTTTAATGACTTTGGCGCAGCAGCGCCGAAGAGCCTGGATTGGTCGTGGCGAAGTAGAGGTGGTAGAGTCGAGAACTCGGATTGGTCGACGCGGCGTCTTGCTCGTGTGCGTGAGACTCTTGGCCTCGAGTTCCGAAAATTCTAGAACGCCAGAGAAAAAGTCGTGTCTGCGGATGCTCGCGTACGTCAAATCTTTAATTGAACTCTTAAAATAATTAAATGTAAAATTGATTATATTTATTTGTTTATTTACTTATGGTTAATTATTTATAATTATAATTATTGTTTATCCTATTATCCAGTATCTAAACAATTTTAACTCCAAATAACTATGATTAAACAAAATGAAGTTAAAATAAGAAAAAGCTTGATCAAAGTTATATTATTTATTTATATTCTACTTATGAATTAAGTATTATTATTATGTATAGCAGGTTCGATAATTTATTGTTTACTTTGTTTGTTTTTGTTCAATTCGTTTAAGGCAAAATCGAATACACTCTCAAACTTTTTACTCAGTTGTGATTGGAACTCGTTAGGTTGATTGTTGTTGTCTTTGACAGTTTTATTAGTTTCAGACTTTGTTCTATTGGTTGCTATATTGTCATAAATTTTGTATATTTGCAAGTCTATTTTCCTTATTTGTTCGATTAATCTTCGTCGTTCAACTAGTAACCTGTGCAGAAATGCTTTCTTTCCGCCTCTCTTTCGTTTCAAACTTTTCGTATTTGCTAAAGTTTTCCACTGTTCATCTGACATGCGCTTTATTTTGGAAAAAGTGACCGCTATGCGAGCAGGTCTCAAGGAAAAGTCGCTACTAAGCAGACTTGGAAAAATTTGGAATAGTCGCTATATAAGCAGACTTCGGGAAAAGCCGCTACTGAGCTGACTGTAGGAATTTTGAATAACCGCTACTAAGCAGATCTAAGAAAAAGTCGCTGCTAAGCTGACTATAGGATGGGTTACGCGAGTGTCAAACGAAAAATGAAAATTGCAATTAAAAATAAAGATGGAATTTTCAAGATATATTTAAATTTACGATTGAAAGAACAAGTCGGAAGTCTAAAAATGGCATAAAATTATAAATCGAACTTATCACTGTTGCCAAAAACTATAATGTGAAAAGCTATAATGTAATATGTTGTATAATGCTAAAAAAAACAATTCTGTTGCAAGTTAAGCGTAATTAATTGCTATTTCTCAAATTGTTTATCTTGTTTTTCAAACAACAATGTTAAAACGAATTTCCTTGAAGTTAGACGGACAGTGCTTGGTTAGGTTATGATGTAATGAAAGCTAAAGATTCTAAGTCCAAATTAAAAAAAAAACTATTTTCAAAAAGAACAAAAACCAACTAAAATGTTAAATTCCCAAAATAACTATTATAATATAATTGTGAAGAAGATTTTATTAAAAATGATTGTTTATTTATAAACTTGTTTATTTACTATTATTTATTTATTTATCGATTATTAACTAAATTATTCGTGTAGTGTCTCGTTTATTTCAAGTATTTATTACTAAATCGAAATAAAACTCGATTAATAACTATCCCAAACTTAAATTCAAAATTCTTTAATCAACTTAATGCTTGTATGCGCTAAAATTCGTAATCCCATTCAATAAAAAATTTATAAGTAGTGTATATTGCTATAAACTAAAAATATAAAATCCAAAAACCAAGAAAAGTCGTAAAGTAATTTAAAACTAGATTATTTACTGACAGTTATGACTTATTTATTATAGTAACTTATTTTTATTGTTTTTATTTATTTATTTGTTTATCATAAGCTATGTTCAAAGATTTCTTCAAGTTTGATTTTAATCTTATTTTTGCATGCTAAGACCCTTAAAACTTAATTAAAATCCGTAATATTGTGTTGTTTTGACAATGAATCGCGTTATTCAAATGTTAGTATTGATTCTATAATACTAAATCAATTTCTTATAATGCCAATAGTTCCGTTCAGCGTTCAATATATTCAAACGCGCTTCGAATTCGCGCGCTCTCCGTTGGACCTAAGATGGCCGCCGCCCGCTCTCCTTCTCGTGCGCGCGCGCGCTCAACCACGTCGCGTCCAACTCCGAGTCCGCCTTTATGTAATCGATTGCTCGATCGACCGCGCCTAACTTCGCTTGACTATATGTTTCTACGATCGCGTTCGATCAGATGTCAGTGTTGTCGTATACAAGTTCGCGCCGCGGTGCCGTTGCACAAAATTCGCGTTATTTATTGCTATCGGAGCAATAAATATTAGTGAAGTGTGCACGTGTATATTCCTGTGCGTGCTGTGTTACTGCTGATAGAAGAAAGGAGAGAGCTGCGTCTGCTGAAATGACGTGGAGAGACCGGAATTCTCACACAAGTCAGCACTTCAACAGAGTCAGATAAGTTTTGCTTTTGAAAAATTCTTTCATATAATATTACTCGAGTAACTTTAGAACTCGTTGCTTTGTTTTAAGATTGTTTTATTTGTCTGCTTAGTAGGTGCAGTCAGCAGTTAATCAACACTTCCAGAAAACTTCCACTGCTATTTGATCCCTTTCTCGATGCCTCCTATTCACGATGTTTTGGCTATGCCTACTGAAATATGAGAGGCCTTTTCCTCTCTACAATGTATGTACTCACACTTTGGAATTTTTATTATTTAATTTTATGGCTTTTCTTAAGGTGTTTTCTAGAAAATATACTGGGGCTATTGGGGACTCATGCTTTCAGTCATTAAAAAAAATTGCTTATTGGAGTAAAAGCCGTATTAAGGGACTTATAGTTCTATCAAATCAATAATGTTTCTTTGCTAAATATTATTGACCAAGAATCTTGTACTAAACCTCTATCTATAAACCAGAATGTTGTAATTATGTGCGCGCAGCACAGCTATTTTTCGCGGTTTCTTAAATTCAAGCTTTGTTGATTATTGTATTTTTGTTTCTAAAACATCATAATTGCTTTCAAAAATTATTCTGAGTTTAACTCTATAAAATTTGTGAATAAGTGTTACAATACATGTTTCTATCTGCTTAATTGTGCGTCTACTTGTATTGAATTTAAACTTTTATTGTTGAAAACGGCAAAAATGTCGACTAACGCGATCAAACTTCCTAGATTATTTTTAAGATAATTTGATTAATGGTTTTACTATAAAATTTTGTTTCAAGCTTAACTTATACAATGATTTGATGTGAAAAATGCTCGCGACAACTGGTGAGACCTTGGTTTTCTCTATGTTTAACACTGAATAATTTTAACTTAATATGACCTTCGCGTCCCAAATTGTCTAAACCGTATGATTCTATACTATTTTTCAAAGGTTCAACTAATTTTCATACAAAACCGTGCCTTTATTCACATATGCATAGGTTATGATCATTCAACTTTGACAATTATTTTTGAAATTTGATAAACCGTCGTTAGTTGACTATGTCTTGAAGTGAAAAAGTGCTACTGCCTTCGTTTTTCTGTCATTATTCACCGTCAACAATATAGACTCGCTTTCTAACAATGTACAAAAAAAACTTTGATTCTGCCAAACTGAAAAGCGCGGCACGACTCACAAGTTTAATGCTAAGTTAGTGAATTCGCGACAAAACTGTTAAAATTGATTTTGAATTTATTGTAAATGTTTTTAATATTTTAGAACTTGACAACTCTGTTTCTCTCACGCGTGTCTCACTAAATTATTCAATGTTTTACATGAAATTTTAACTTTTCACTCTTGACTCTAAATTAATTGTTCGAAAATTTATATAAATTATTACAACACTTGCTTTATTTTTACAGAAAGAATATTTGTCGCACCTAGGGAACTGTTTCAAGCCCAGCAGACCAACTTCTCTCCAGTGAAAGATCAGCCTCTGGTACTCTACAGCAGCGTCGTCGACGCCCTGGCCTGACTCCGGCAACTGTTCGCCAGTGCACTTTGTGCAAAAGTCAACCAGATTATTTTCAGAAAGCGTGGATTTTGCAAGGGTTATATACAACTAACTTCTAACGGGCCCGCCTCTACGTGTTTTAGGACAAGTGTATAATTGTGTGTGCGCATTAAAATGAAAAGAGGTTAAGTGTAGTGACAAGTGCTTTTAAATAAGGATAATTGAAGTGAGTTTCAGTGTAAAATCAAAGGACGAACTTGGCATGAACTTCAAAATGCTTTGTTCTTTTATACGTGTTTTATTTTGTGTAACCGGTGGACTTGATTAATAAGTGAAAGATTTTATTAAATAATTCCCAAGAAAAATTCAACTTTTAAGTGTAATATACAGTGATTATGAATTAAAACTGGTGTAATTGATTTTCTTTTCCCTCCTTCTTTTTTGAATTCATGCAACAACTATGAATAATACTGATTTGTACATTCACTAAGAATCATGTAGTTTTTTTTTTATCATGTGTGAATTTAAAATTTAAAATAAAGAGTAGTCAAGTGAATTGATTTTAAACTAAAAGTACGTTGCAATTGTGATAAACCGTGCTTTTAATACAATTTAGAGTACTTTGTGCGTTTTCAAAGAAAGGAGGCAGGCACGAATTCTTCAAAATGCCGCCTGTGTTTTGCTTGTGTGTATTGGTTTATTTTTCAAATGATGTGTGCATTAAAATAAATTTTAAATTATGGTGTGAGTGGAAACGACTATGATTGAATCGTCCCCCGGACAATTTAAAAAGTGCGATTAAAATTGGATTTATGTGAATTTATGCAACTGATGTAATATATACATTATTGTAACCTTGCAAATTATACCGTTGTCGCGGCAAGAGACGTTTTTCTTCTTTTCTTTTATTTAATTTAATGCATGTATAGAAAAAGACCGTACACTATTCCGTGCATTTACTTCACTAAATTTAAAATCTGTTTGAACTTTTCTTTGTGTGAATTTAGTATGTATGAAATATATAAAATTCTATATTCAACGTCAATCAAAACGCACTCTCTTTCTTTTCTCTTTGTGTGGCGCGCGCTTATCTGCCGTGACGTCACCGCACGACGTCTTTTCTCTGCGCGGCACTGCTTTTATTTTCGATTTCTGATTTGATTTTCGCGACACTGATTCTAATTTATCCAAACGCGAGAGACAAAGATCCCGGCTGAACCCCCAATTTTGTTAAGTATTTTTATTAGCTTAACATTGACTTTAAAAGAAATAATTTTATCGGGAAAGTAGTCTCATATGCCTATACAGGTATATCCCCCGGGCTGGTTCTGGGCCGGAGAGGGACTACGTTAGGAATGGTTCACGAATCAATATCGAAAAATGGCGCACAATATCAAATCAATAATAAAAATCTTACCTCGCTCTTGGTGATGGGTTGTTGAAAAGACAAGAATCCAAAATCCAATCAATTTGTGCAATCGTGCGGGGGGGGGGCACAGTGAATTCAACTACTCCAATTGGAGAATTCCGTGGAAATCGATCAAAATTGTGTGACGACTATGTAATTGTATGGTTTAGTTTAAATGTTCTGTTGGTAATGACTCAAAATGCACTTTTTATATTAGAATTTATTTCAATTAGAAAATTCAAAGACTCAAATTTAACACTGTAGAATAGATGCGCAATCAAAAAAAACTTGTATTCTCAAATTATTACGAAGAAAAGAAAACAACTAATACAAAATTTCACTAAAGGAAATCAAATCTGTCTCTCTCTACAAAACTTAGCTGATTCAAACAAAAAGACTTCTCTAACTATGCTCTCTAATTAATTGCCGCTCTATAGGCTGGCTACTCTCCAACTGACGCCTGTTGCGTCGGGGGAGGTGCGAGAAAGCTACGCAGCTTTCTCCCACACTAGGTCCCGTTATCCTCCCCTTCGGCGGCGTTGCAGTTTTCTCGGCTTGGCTTGTGCTCTCAG